>JAKWBI020000190.1:0-79479 GCA_022664585.2 Zalerion maritima | reverse complement strand
CCCCCCCCCCCCCCCCCCCCCCCCCCCCCCCCCCCCCCCCCCCCCCCCCCCCCCCCCCCCCCCCCCCCCCCACAATTGGAACCAGCTAGGCTCGATCCACAATTACTCGTTCCTCTTCGGACTGCATAAACTCACGATTAACACAATAAAACCAAAGTACACAGCTGGTGTTTCCTTGCAGCCTCATTGCAGAGCCACATGACGGACATTCAGGTGGCAAAACCCGTAAGCGGAGGTATCTTGAGAATCCAGTAATGTGTTGCATTTGACTTGGTATTGATACCCCGAGCAGAACTTTTTAGAAAACACCCCCCGCGAGAGCCTAATTATATACGGTTGGAAATTCCTCGCCTCCGCAGAATATCTTCTCCTCGACCAAACCTCTATCAGTGTATATACAATGAATACCTCGCAATTCGATTGGAACTTCGGATTCCCCTTTTCCTAAAAATGGCTTAAAAACAATAACCCGAGTGACGTACACACTAATGCCTTGCCTCATTAGGCTAGAAACTTCATCTCGTTCGAGCGGTCCTTAGCAAACCGGTCCTTATGCTCGTTCCACAGCCTCTCCAGCTCGGCCACGTACTCGGTGTGCAGGCGGTCCACCTCGTTGTTATTGGGAGCGGCGTCCCTAGGTGCGAGCTCCACCTTGATGGGGCGGCCGACGACAATGTTCATAGGGTGCCTGAAAGGCATCATACCCACATCGTAGTTGAAGATACCGCGGCCACGGAGAATAGGCAAGGTGAACTTAAGGACACGGAGCGCCCACATCTGCACCCTGCGGAGCAACGGGTGATCGCGATGGTAGAGCTGCGTATACAGCTCGTTCTCACCAAAGCACAGCACGGGAACGAGATCCGCCCCTGTCCTTATTGCCACGCGGATGAACCCCTTACGGTCCTTTAGAACGAGCGACAGGCTTCCTGGCCTTGCCTCGAGGGCCTCACGAGCACCACCGACGACAATGGTGACGGCGCGGCCCATTCCTTCGCCATTCCTGCCCCCCTTGGTGAGCATGTTTATTATGCTTTCCTTGCTGACGCTTCCGAGACCCATGGCGAGTATGTAGTCGCGGTACAGGGGGATTCGAAAGTTGGAGTCGAGGGTCAGCAGCGTGTTTGTGATCCCGGGAAACATGTCGCTGAATCCCAGTGCCTCGGTGGTGAACGCAGCCCAGGCACCGTGCGAAATGATGCCGTGCGGGTGGTAGCCGAAAATGTACTTGCGGGTTGGTGGCAAGTCTTCCGTCTTGTGAAGCTGTGCAGGGAAGTACGAGGCAAACAGCCTCCAGATTGGCAGTTTCCGGGCAAGCTTGCTGCGCCGGGACAACGTCCCATCACAGTGAGCGGTCGAGACGGATATCTTGACCAGGTACACGATGATAATGGGCCAGAACAGGGGGTTGACGCATGTGAGGAAGAACATGCTCGTAGTGATGGCGATGCTCAGACAGTGCATGAGAACGACGAGAGTCTGCAACCGCCTTTCGAATGGTACATTGAGAGGTGCCCACCGGACACCAAGCGTCAACCCTGGAGTGGGTTCTGGATGGGCTCTAGTGTCGTCGTTGTTGGGGACAGCATGGCCGTTAGCCTTCTCGGAAGAAGAATTGAGTGGAGATTCCGACGACAACGACGACGACGAAGAAGAAGAAGAAGAAGAAGAAGAAGAAAAAGAAGGTGCTTTCTTGCCTTCGTCTTCGTTGGCTGTGACACTTTCTTCTTCCTTGCTTGAACTATGTTCTTCCTCCTCCTTGCTTTGCCCGTCTTGTCGACGAAAAACATCCTGCTTCTGATCCGTCTCCTTAGGTGTTGGTAGGGAGCCACCCCCATTCCCATGAATAGTGCCGTTCGTCTGAATTTTAGGCGTCGCCATTTCCGCGACAAGTTGATCGAGACTCTCGACCTGCTCGGGATCCTTCGAGTCTTCCCCCACAGACTTCTCCTCGGGATTCTGTGACTCGTTCTCGCCTACCGCAATGGGTCTACTTTCTGGACTGACTCTCTTCGAGGCAAACTCTTGCTTCTGGGAAATCCTGTTGGTGCTCAACACTTTGGGATCAGCGCCGACAGATTCTGTGTTTTCCATTAGTTCCTTCAATTCATGCCCAGTTGTAGTTACGCCAAGAATGGGGGAAGGATTGCGGTCTTTGTTAAGCCAAGACTGGGAAGCAGCACTAGCAGCTGGAATGGAAGAGGGGGCATTTGAGACGGTGGGTTTGGCGGTGTTCATGTTCGCTGACTGTTGGACATGCGATTGTACCGAACCGGATCTTCCATGGCTCGACTTATGCTTCTTTCTGCCGCCGCCGCCATTGTTCTTCATGGGAGACATATTGCTGGCGTTGGAGGTATCTTCGCCGTGAACCGGATTCCGATCTGGGTTTTGATTCTCGTCTCGGCCTTGTTGCCGACGCTGCTTACGCCTGTTCCTTTGCTTGTGCCCGTTCTTCCTCTTACTCTGGCCCGCGCCTGTCGCTGAGCTGGAGCCGGCGAGCTGTGACTTCGTCTCTAGCTGGGACTGGTTCGTGGCATGGGTATGGATAGGATCTGAGTGAGGAAGATGAACCGCCTTGGAACGCTGGTCAAGATGGTCCATGGCGTCTCATGCTGGGGGTGTGAAATGCAAAGTCAAACCACGACCGAACATGCCGGGGGTTGGTCGAGTCGAGCAGCAGCAGGAAACAATGAATGGAAACAATTGCCCAAAACCAAACCCCCAAAATGGTACCTACCTATTGTTCGGCGCTCCTGCAGAGAGCCTCTTCCTCATACGCCCATTTATCTACAATTCTATGAGCGCTTGGTGGCCAGGTACCTTCTTTATTCAAAGGTCGTTCCTGCCTGCTGGCGCGGGTGGTCCGGAAAACAGCATCAATGAGCCGACGTCTCACCAGCAGCTGCAAGTCTTAAATAATCGTGCTGGCTGGCGCCCGGGAGAGTGAAGGTGGCAAGGCTGTTGCCCTGATATCGCAAATTGCAATATAGTCGCGTAAGTCGCTCGGAAGATTTCTTTTAAACTTTGTCGGCAATAGTCAGTTGTGGTGTTTGCTAGGTAAGTACGGTGGTTGTATTGTGGTGGTGGTGGTGGTGGCGGCCGGTGTGGTGTTTAAAATGAGCATGCTACTGTATGTCCCGAGACTTTGTCACCTTTCGATGACGTCTGCTGAAGCCCATGCACACCCGCTGGGAGAGGGAAGTGGGTACCCCAGTAGCCACAGTAGGTACCCACAAACACAGTGTGACAGCGACGCTTCGCCCCAACCCACGGTACGCCAAGAGATTTTTGGACCAAGCACAATTGGAGAAAGTTGAAAAAAGAGAAGAACATTATTGGGTACCTCCTAAGCGATGGAACTGCTGGTGCACTCATGCCTAATGACAGATGGGATTCAGAGTACCCAGAGTAAAACGAAACGGACCTCCACGCAGCCATGAGAGCAGTACTCTTTTACTACTGTTCTACTATTTTACAGTCCATTCAGCCCTTGAAAAAAAGGACCTGCGCTATAGGAAACGCTCTACATAATCATCTAGCCCCATGTTTACCGTCAACATCATACAAAACTGCCCGAACGAAATATAGGACGAGAAATGAGCGGCCTAGGGATATATATCCTCAAATATATATATCACCGGTGGCTTCCACGTTCGCACTCGCCTTCTCCCTGTTTCCATTTCTCCCGAACATGAAATTACGGCGAGGCCAAGGAGGGACGATCACGGCACCCGCAAGTTTTTTTTTTCCCCAGATACATTCCAAGCGCCAGTTCACCAAAGCCATGTGAGATCCGGTAGTGAACCTCTGATACAAACATCGAAAACACTGAAAATCAAGGAAATGAAACGGCACGAGAGCCTCGGATCAAAGTGACAGGCCAGCGCGAAAACAGAAATATCAACGTCCCCAATGATGCCAGTAACGCCGTACCCAGGTATATTGGACATTTACATCAAGAACCTCCCCAGTCCTAGTCTCGTTAAACGTGTTATTCCTTCGTGGGGGCTTCTGAACCCGCTGGCAGGCTTGGTTCCTGCAGGGGATCTGCAATTTGCTGTCTTAGAGCAGACACTTCGCTGCTAAGCTGCAAAATCTGAGCGTTCTTCTCCTTCTCCATAGTGTCAACCTTGTGGGCCAGTTGCTTGATGGTAGACTCGAGGGACGAGATGTAAGGCCAGACTTGGTCAGCTGACATCATATTCCCAATTTCGGCGTTTGGCGCACTCGAGTTTCGAGAGTGTGAACCTGCGGCCGGTCCGTACCTGCCATCTGGAGGCGCGAATCCCGCAATACCCGGTGCCTTGGAAGGCTGGACCGTGCCGTTGTTGTGAGCTGATGGAAGTGAAAGCCCGTCAGAAGGACGACGGTTTATATGTTGCTGGTTCTGGGTCTGTTGGTCGAGGCAAGAAACATTAGTGGCCATGATCAGGTAGCAACAGCCAAAGGGAAAAAATTAGGCTCTCTACAAGTTAGCTCTTAGCAGCGACATACCTGATATGCCTGTGTGGCGTTGCTATGAGGGCTGAGGGGTTTGGGACTCTCCGTCATGGCATTCTGTGCATACAATGATGCCGAGGCGATTGCGGCATGAGAGGAACCTAGACTGTTTGGGGCGCTGCTGGTATTATTGCTGGCGGCGCGATCTGCGTTGGGTGGATAGAGACCGCTAGACCGGGCGCCGGCTGGAGGATACGTCCGAGAATGCGCTGCTGCTGCGGTTGCGTAAGCGTTTGCTACACTCATGGTTCGTTGACAGTCTTCCTCACTCATTTCCACCTCATTCGACCCGCCTTCATATCGAACTCCTGTCATTGCGGACTCGTCGCCGTCGGCATTACTTTGTCCTTCAAAATTGGACGTGTCTCCGTCAAAGGGTAGGCTATGACGGCGGCCCGCACATCCTCCCGCACCTTTGCTGTGACGAGCTAGCGCGTCACCACGAGCAAACTTTCGGTCGCATTTGGGGCAAATGTGCGGCTTTTCGCCAGTGTGCAGTTTACTGTGGCGCTTGAGATCATGGAGACGTCGGAAGCGCATTTGGCAAGTGCTACATTCGTACGGCTTTTCCTGGCTATGCGTGAGGAGGTGGCTTTTGAGGTTATGATGTCTCGTAAACTCCGTCTCGCAGAAAGGGCACTTGTGCTTCTTATTTGACGACGATGGAGACCGTGGGGTGGCGTCTTGTGATCCGGGCATCGGGTGACTAGATGTTCGCTGAGGAATGTTTGGAGTGGCCGGAAGACTCGTAGAAGCAGTTGTGAGTATTGGCGGATACGACATGGAAGAGGCTGGACGGTCCTCTGGGTGCGTCTGTGCAGCTCCATACGTCGGCGGGCGCCCCCCCTGGCTGTCCACATCCATCGCCTCGGGGGTCGTTGTGACCTGGCCGGGGCCGCTAGTAGTGCTCCGAGGGCTCGTCTCAGTCTTTGGGTGGTCGGACGGCGGTGCCATGACGGCGGTAGGTGCCTGCTGTGCCTCTTGTGATTGGGGTTTGGGTGTAGGGGCCGAGGCAGCCACTGAAGCAGAAGCTTCTAGCTGAGGCTGGGGAGGAGCAACTGAAGCGGATGCCATGACTGACGATGCAAGCTCCTTCTCTATAACTTCTCTAGAAGTCGGGTCGTCTTCACTCCAACGACCGTCCTCTTCTAGGCCGGGTGATGGTAGGGGAGGGGAGTGCGAGCGCCTCGAGGTCTGTCCGGCAAGACGCGCGGACTTGGCTGGGGAAGCAGAGCCCGAGCCAAAGTGGTTCGAGTTGCGCCTGACCGGGGAGGATGGCGTGGGTTCTCGCGCTCGCTTTAAAGACTTTGGGCGCGAATCATCGACGGAAAACTTATCAGCCGAAAATGAAGCCGGTGGATGTATCGCGGGGGGCGTGTTGGTCGCGATGTCACCTGAGTTTGTACCCATTTAGATGGCTTTCCAGAGAGGGGGTGGGCGAACAGGAGAGTGCCAATAATGCGACCCGACAAGAGACTTCCGGGGTCAGAGTCGGGACGAACTGCGTTCAAGTCACAGGGCTCCAATTCTCGTTTAGAAAAAAAGCTGGGTCATCGCCAAATATTGAAATAGGGATCGTGGCTCAGAAGGTTGTGCCGGTGAAGCTCAGGCGGGAGAGGTGTGTGTGGCTGGAGGACGTGGCGAGAGCTTGCAAGTCGTGAAAGCACTGCACGACCGTGATGCAGCAGCAAAAGGCTGGATGGAGGAAGTGGTTGTGGTGAGTGGATTGTGGAGGCGGCCAAGATTTCAATTTTGGGGCGTTAGCGAGGGATGGCGATTGTTGTTACGGTTGAGAAAAGTACTGGGGCTGGTGTTATAAAAAAACAAAAAGTGCGGGAAGGAGGCTTGGGACAATAGCAGAACACACACCAGCAGCAGCGGAGCTATGCTATGTAGGAAATATAGAGCGCTCAGCAGCTAGCAACTGGAGTGACGGACTGGAATAAGTGAAAAGTTCCCGGGACGGTGGTGGAGGCCTAGGGGCTGAACCGGACGGAAGCAGCACGTGCTCAGAAGCGTGAAATAGTGGGGGCTGAAAGCCACGGCAGGGGTACGCGGCCGGGAGGTGGGATCAAGTTGGCTGCAATTTGTGACTCGGACTTCAATATTGACCCTAACTCGAGAAATCCGAATCAAATCAAATCAATGACAACGATAAAAGGCTATTATTCTCCAAGGGAAGGAATTAGAAAAGAAAAAGATGTGAACCGAAATAGCGAAGCGGGCGTAAGTAAGCATTTAGGAACGAGGCTTCAATGTATCATCCATTGGCGAGGATAAATTCTCCACTTTTCGGGCCTGACAGCCTTCCACGCCGTTGTTTTGGGATGGGGAGCGCGGGGAGAGTGCGACGTGAAGCCCCGTTAGCGCTCAATGCAACTCGGAATAGGGTCCGGTGCAGGAGAATGAATACCGTTCATCAAGCAGTAACGAAGTGTTAAAAGAAGGATAAGAATGCACGAACGACGACGACAGGATGGGTGGAAAACTGCAGGTTGCAGCAGGAAAAGGAAGGAAGGAAGGAGGCCATGTTCCTGTCCCTCATTTCTCGTACAAGATGGCGGGGAAAGGGCGGCGACTGGACAACCGACCAGGCTGCAGGTAACTACAGGTACAGGTACTGTAGTTACTAGTAAACACCCGCTGTCTTTTTTATTTTTATTTTTATTTCAACAAGCTAGTGTATGATCAACCGCCCCTTCTGAGATCTGTTAAATTTCCACTGTGTTAATATCGTACCTGGGACCGTCGCCATAATAAAATGCTTTGATCATTACCATTATATACCTATATTTATTGGTCTTGCATATTTTGTTTACCTATGCATAGTATATCGACCTTCAAGCGCGTCGATTGAGAGTTGGTATTGTTCGCCTCGCGGCTGCTGGGGGTACAACCCAAGTACCTCTGTGGCTGTGAGGCGGCAGTGGACTCATTTTACGTCTACGGGCCAAATACTTCCCACCATGGTCCAGCCCATCGTAGCACGTATGTATGGCATCGCATCGCAGTAGACTTCGGCAGCCCTGGAGGCTGGCTGATGAGTGGTTTAAATAATTAGCCGGAAGCATCGGCGGTTATAAGCTATCGTGTAATAAGTGCGAGAAGGTGCCAGGCAGTAGGAGGTGCCAATGTTCCGTTCATTCCATTCCTTCAACCCTGAGCCCGTAGGCTCAAACTTCTTGGCACCGTTGCGAATTTATCTCGTAACTCAATACCAACAACGAAGTAAACGTGGCCGGATAATTCGGGGCTTGATGATTGAGAATTGAGAGATGATGAAAAGTCCGGGCGGGTGGTAAAGAAGGCTGAGGAGACATGGGGGTAAAGGCCTGGGCAGCAGTTCTATTGGACACAGTCGTGAGACGAAAGAATCACGTTAACAGTCGGGCTTATCCAGCCATGCCAGCTGAGCATCGAAGGGCAAGGAAGCAAGAGGCTGCAAAACGGCACGCCAAAGGTGCAACCAGTCGTGTAGTAACTTCCAAACTCTCATTGGGTCCACAAATCGCAGGCCCCAGGCTCAAGTGTAAGAATGTGGCTGAGTTGGGAGGCAGTGACGGCTCAGCTCAGCACACAACCCGCAGCCAATTAATGCCTTCCGTTTGATGGATAAGTCGGCATCAATCCTTGTCAATGTACTGTTTTGTTCCATTTTTGGCTCGCTCGTGTTCCCAGCCCCGACACCCACCAAGGATTATGGAATATAGCAGGTGAGAATGAGAAGCTTCTGTTGCTGTCGCATGTCCTTCCTCACCCCACCCCGTTTCTTATCTTTCTTTCCAGTGCGTCCAGGGCGACATGCTTGTCCGTCACTGACCATTTGCTTTGAGACCCACTAGCTTTGCCCAGCAGACAATCTCCCACAAGCCCCTATGTGTTGTTGTAATCTTCAAAGTGGTGGCTAAGAGAACAGTTTCCATGGCTAATGTAGAGCTTAAAGTGAATGTTTCATATGGTTTTGAGCTAAAGGGTGGAGACTATAAACAAAACAGATGCCATGAAAAAAAGACACCTGGGGCTAACCACTCCTTGTACTAATTCTATTGAACTCCGCATGTCTTGGGTTGTACATGTATTAAACATGGTCCGAATCCGTGGTAGTGGGGCTTCTAGGGCTTCAGTTTTAATAAATGTGTATAATCAGTAATGAGCGAATATGAGACGCATCCATCCCTCGCAAATATTCATGACTCCTCCTTTTCAATATGCCATCTTTGTATCTAGAAGCAACAGGAAAAGTATTGGGAAAGCGGATAGACTGTGGATTGCGACTTACTGACTTGTGCTGTGTATATATGATGGCTTCTCCAATCATGTTATTCAAGACCCTGTAGTCGGAGGGAACCGACCCCAATTTGATTTTCCTGAGCAGCACATCCCATGCTATACTCAGCTCACAGGTATCGAGAAATAGGCGCTAGAGAATCCAACGCTCTGATTACGTGGTTTTGATTGGCGGTGCAGATACACTGGCCGACAAGATACACCGCAAGACAAAGCGGGGGAACATTGACATCGAGACCGCTTCTTGCCAATGGCTGGCCTACGCATTTTCCGTGTGTAGGAGTTTGAGCCATAGGTCTTTTCACACATCAACACACAATATATGATATTTTAACCCCGAAGGTTGGCATGGAAGATTACCGCCAAAGGGCATTTTACATTGTGTTGCAGAGTCTGATACGAATACACACAATGTTGACGGGTTCTCATAGGGTAATACTGAGGCAAATGACTGGAACTATGATTGTTGATGTAATATTATAAATGTTCCTTGACTACAAGTCGGGCTCATGACATAGGTAGTTTTAGCGGCGTGATTTCATCCGAGACACGTGCCTTAGATGATGATATCATAGAGGATCAGCGCACACACCACATGACAGGATCCCTGGCCTGACATTTCACCGTGGCACACTAATCTAACACTGTACAAAAGTAGCCCCATGCGGCTGCCGATTTAATAGATCGGTATCGATAAAACACATTTTCGCGTTCGCGACCGCGACATGCCAGCCAACCCTCCTGCCGTCTTTGAGCTAGTAGCCTTGTAGTTGCGCCATTCGTTTAACCATTCCTTTCATCCCCTACCCATAGCCTCTCCAAACACTGCATACGCATCAAAACTTAATACTGAGGACTTTCTTCGTTTGCAAAATATCTATCTATCAGCTTCTGCACACCCACCATTTGAAATTTGCCAGATCACCCAGTAGGCAATGACACGCCTCTCTTCCTAGAGACTGATTCTCGTCACCCTCCCTGCCCAAACCCTCCCCCCTTCTAGTTCACTGCAACCGCCAATATCGCGATAATATCTTACCCAGCTATGTTGTCGTCCCGAAAGCGAAATTTGAGGGAGGCAAATTCCTCCCCAGAAACACCCTCGCCCCGCCCTGCCACTCGAAATGCATTGTCATTATCCCAACATCCGCCTAATGACATCCCCAAGGGAGCGACCCTTCTCCATAGTATACGAAACTCGTGGCAGTTTGCCAACCTCTGCCAATGGATTTACATCTTTGGAAAGGCTGTCAAGATTGATGAGAGCGTTGATGTTGACGAGCTAGAGGTCGCTTGTCTCAACCCGGACTCGACTGTCCTGCTGAACCTAGGGCTGTCATTGCTGAAGTGGGTATCGTCACATCGTGGCCTAACCCCCGAACTATTTGACGAGTACACACGTCGCCAATATGTCGCCAAAGCTCCCCACCACAACCCATTCGGCACCGAAGACGTGCCGGAAAAGTTTGTCCGATTCGACGTTTTCACAAAGCTTCGGGTGCTTCAGCAGCTCACCAGGTGGGTGATGTTCAACCCAGACCGCATTCGCGACAAGATGGGACATCCTCGCGATGTAGACCAGGCTGGCTGGCGTATCGAACCCTTTGGGTGGGACAGCAGGGATCGAACCTACTTTGTCCTAGACGACAACCGGCTGTATCGCATGACTGAAGCCCTTCCAGCCGCCCCTCCAAAGAAGAACACTCTCAAAGCCAGGGCTTCCCGTCGAGCTAGTAAGCGCAGGCGCATATCCGCCGCGAATGATTACTCGGTCGACGCAGACCAGGGAGGCGATGCAAGCTTCCACAATGATAAAGAAGCCCAACAAGGAGCCGAAGGCGAGTATGATAAGCTAGGTGGGATGAAGTGGGAATGCATCGCAGTCACATTAGATGAGGTTCGACAGTTCATCTCAACCCTGCAAAAGACTCGAGATGAGAACGAAAAGATCCTCCGGGACCGGGTTGACGAATTCCTCGTTCCTATACTCGAGAAACAGGAAGAGTCCAGGAAACGAAAAGCTGCCCAGCGAGAGAGGGAGCTTTTGGCTATGGAGAAGATGGCACACGCCAAACGATCTAGCCGCATCGCAGGACGCATGGAGCAAAAGAAGGCCGAAGAACGGGCTCGGGAAGAAGAAGAGAAGCGTAGGGCAGAAGCGAAGGTTTACGCCAATCAAGAAGCACGCCGGATCAATATTGAAAAGGAGAGGGACGTCAGGCTCATGTCCCGAGAACAGCGTCTGAAGGAAAGAGAAGCACGAAGGCTGCAGCACCAAGAGGAACTGGCCCAGCTCTCCGAAGACAGCCGTAGCCAGTCTGGCCGCCTGTCAGACCGTCAAATTGAGCGCCAAATAGAGCGGAGGAAGAAGGCGTTGGAAGAAATCGAGGACGAGGAGGAGGATTGGATCTTTGACTGCATTTGCGGTGTCTACGGGCATGTGGACGACGGGACGCACAGCGTGGCCTGTGAGCAGTGCAATGTGTGGCAACACAGCAAATGCCTCGGCATCAGCAAGAATGAAGCCGAGAGGGACGATTTCAACTTCATTTGCAGGTCCTGTATGGGTCGGCGAGAGCGCGATGAGGCCGAGACGGAAGCTAGGGCTGCTGTTGCAAAGCCCAGACCCGTCATCAAGCTCAAAGTCAGCAACCCAAACTCCTCGTCGACCGGTGCTCCTGCTCCTTCCGAGGCGGGCGCCGCTGATGAGACATCTGGAAAGTCTGCACGTTCCACATCCTTCGTAGTTGCCATCGCCCCTAATCCCAAGCTAGAAGCAGAGGCTAAACCGGCTGCGTCCGGAGTTGTCGCGCAGACAGAGCCAAAGCCGTCACCTGCCCCACCGGCATCTTTAGGAGCCATGCGACAGCAAGAAGAGCACGCAACGACTAGTGCCGTCAACTCCTTCTCCAGCACATTCGGGTCGGGTCCTATTAAACATGCCTTCTCGTCTCCTCATCCGACGCTGTCTCCTCCGCAACAATCCCCAGTTAGGTCTCGTGTATATTCATCCATCTTTGAGCAATCCTCGCCGACGTCTCAAGAGATGTGCAGCAGGCGCGATTTGACATCGCCTTCCAGATCCTTGGGGGCTATTGGTGGCGGCCTACAAATGAAGAATGGCACAGGGAATAATAGCAGGTTCAACAATGATGGGAATGCGAATGGGAACAGTCGCGAGGTGGGACCACACAATGCACAGAGAACAACCCAGACGCCGCGGAATTTTGGCCAAGACACATCCTCCTTCTCGGCGTCTCCAACTAAGCTCTCGCCCCCTCCCCATTCGAACACTGGTGGTTCACGGGCGACTGGCGGCACTACTCTTCCTTCGATCCTCCCCCCAATTCCCGCTCTTTCGCCATCTATGCAACAACCAATACTCACACCACCCGTGAAGCAACAGGCAGATCGCCTTCCCAGGTAATTCTGGTATCAATATTGGAATTTTGGGTGTGACGGACTTCACATGTACTTCATTCAGCATTGATAGGGTTTCTTCTAATTCTTTCTTCTTCTAATCATTAATTTTCATGGTCCCTCTCTTCCTTTCCGAGCTCACCACCCATTGTCATGGGCCTCATTCCGAGCTCGGCACTATTTGTCTCAGTTAGTTCCGTGGCCTTTTACTTTACCAGTAGAGCCACCTTGTGCACTTTGGGGGAGTTGACTCGAGGTAGATAGTGGTTTTTGTCCAGCTGAGCGCCATACATGGAGGTACATCGGAGTCTTGATGCATTTGTTGGTATTCCCGGCCCACGGATGAGAGCATGGGTAGAAAAATATTATAGATGATAGAAGTCCACAATTTTCACACCTTTTTTTTTCTTTTTACACCTTCTCTCATTATGGATATCAGTTATCCCAAGTTGACTTGCTTTCTCTTGGCTCATATCTTGAGGAACCTACCGATGAACACGCCAATCAACTCGTCAAGACTAGCCAACATGTATTTTGCGAGTGGGATGGACATATACAAGACCATGACTGGTTCCATCGCCGTGCCGGTAAGGCTGCAGTACACGAAAGTATATATAAACTATAAGCCACTTCCCTGGACCCTCTCCCCTCACTTGGGATCCGGGCTGTCTCATCCTGTTGCTAATTGTATGAACAGGTGGTCTAGGCTCTTTCAAGACGGCGGCACGTCTAGGGCGAACCCCGGGGAGGGGGTGGCTTCATTTACACCCATGTAACACGTTTAATGATGTTGCACATTGGGATGAGATGAATCTTTGCTCATGTGGGTGGCCGGACTACGCAGGTTTCGTTGGAGCTGCAAACACACCCACACGCCCAGGAACCAGAAGAGTGGTCCGGGTTTGGCTCTCTTCAAGCATGACGGGGAGGGGCGTATGTGGATGAAAACGTAAAAGAAAGGGTATGTGGAATGGATGTCCAACATTCCAGTCGAGTGCTGTTGGTAATAGAGGAGCGCCACATGCCAATGCGTCTCTCGCAGGTTCTGCAACAGCCTTTCCGTTCTCCATTTGCCCCTTGCCAGCATCCCCGGTAGTTTGGGTTCCCAATATTACCCTAATCTACGGAGTCCTGCGAGATGGTCATGATCCCGCCACAGCCTTGCGGAGGGGACATGGGAGCCTCAATCGTGGACAGCGACAGCCGCCGCCGTGGTGTATATATGCATGGATTCTAGGATCATGGTGTATGCAGATGAGCGGCCAAGCGAGAAGAAGCAGACCAAGAAGCAGACCAAGAAGCAAAGAAGAATTGCTCCCCCATCCCCTACTGCTACTTCCTGTCTGTCCGTCTGTCTATCCCGGCGGCACATGTCTGCTAGTCACTGCAAAGCAGCGCTCCGGAGTTCCAACTAACTCCCTACTCTCTCTTCCTATTACGTTGACAACACACACACACACACACACACACCCGGGGTGCCGGGTCTTGATCCAACACGGGAGTCTCGAAGGTGGAAAAGAAGGGTGAGAGGGGGGTAGCTGCCGTTGGCCGCACACGGAAACGATAGTTTGCAGCATTGCTGCCAAGTTGATGGATGGATGGCTGGATCCGGGCGCCTTTGATGAAATCCGGCGTTGGGCACCGTGTATAATACTCGCCCATTTCCGAAAACGGTAGTTAGACATGAATATAGCAACTCACCGACATAACAGTTCCTCGATTAAAAAGGAAGATGCGCTACTGCCATTTCTTTTCGCACTCATAATGCGTCTTTTTTCCTCTTACAGTTTAATTCCTCTCCCCTGCCAGCTTCTTTCACCAGGCATCTGTTTCTTTGCGGCAACGGGTCAAAGATCATCGTCTCGTCGTTGTCCTTCTTTGTCGTCGGATACCTGCCCACCACTACTTCATAGTCTAAGAAGGTTCTTTTTCCTCCTTCTCCACCTCCTCGACGCCTTTCGCAAAGAGCGCCAACCAACTCCCCAACAGCAACAAAGCAACCATCCGTGCAGCTGGACAAACCCCGTATGGCACCACCATTCAGCACTGCACACCCCCTCCCTCCTCCCATCGGCTGTAGACCGCACATCGGCACTGTCCAGACAGGTTCCAGAAGCCTGTTGAGCAAAAGAGACGAAGGAACCACTATCCCTGTCTGGCGGGTCGCTGCAATAGTTCGTACCAGACTTCAGACTTACCTCCACCACGGGTACGAACCAAACAACAGCAAAGAAACTAGCCAGGCCACCCGTTCCTTTCCACCTTCCTCCTAGCCAAAAGAAAGAAACTGGGCAGTGGGAAGCAACCAACTTTCCCGTCTTGCCTATCTCAAACCACCCCCCTTCACCCCCCTACCCCCAACCCCCCACCCCCCGGCTCGCTCAGTACAGCTTGGAGGGTGCTGCTGGAGAAGCTGGCCTTACATCTTTAATAGCCACTCAGATATTGGTGTCTTTTTCTACTCTCCGGTATCATTATTCGGAATACTCGCCTATTCCCCCCAGTGGACGTAGGCAACTTCTTCCCTTTTACTACTATCCCCTCACCCCCCCTTCATCCTGCCTCTTTCTTGTCTCGCGTGTCCCCTGCCCACTCCTCCTCCCCCTTGAACTCACATATCTGAATTTTGCTCAGATCTCAATCTTTGGGAATCGCTCCGTGGCACAGAAAGACGAGCGGAGAAAAAAAAACAAGGAAATGGATGGTTCGGCTCTGAAAAGGGAGCATGCCGCTTCCCCGTCCCCGGCGTCCCCTACAAGAGCGGAAGAGGCTCTCGCGGCAGCAGTGTCACAACAACAGACTGCCCCTACCTCATACCTAAGAGAACAGAATCCATCATCGTTCTCCCAGCCCCCTCCTCGGCAAAGATACGTGACTCCAGTCTCATCTAATATGATGAACACTTTTGAGCAGCCCGTATATGGCATCCAAACGGTATGAAACCTTCTTTCTTCTTCCTTTCACATAGAAACAGTTGGTTCTCTTCATCCTCGCCATCGTGCTCCCTTCACTCTAGTAGGGCTTTTATGCCTTGCACGTATCTGTGGGAAGAAGGATCGACTAACTAGACTTGAAAGCAGAATGTATACCCATCAGCCTACACTGGGGAGGCAAGCCCTTACGGGCCCTTGCCAGACGAGTCTCATCAGAGTGTATGTGCCTCCTCCTCAGAAGAGTATCGCAGCAAGCGAGAAATTGACGCCCAAATAACACAGACTCCCCAGACATACAGCACGCCGGCCACATCACCGCCAACGCCTTCGCGGCGGGTTGACGCAATGACGACGCGAAGCGGGAGAGCGATAGCCAAGACCAGAAACCCGCTGAAACCACTCTCCAGCACAACGGACCGAGTGAGCAAGTCGACAGGAAAGAAGAAGAAGGAAAAGGCCAAGGCAAACCGGTTGTCTGACTTCAAGATGGAGACGCCGTTGAGTGAGCTGACTGAGAAGCTCTCAATCACGATTGTCGACATCGAGGCGTATGTTCGGCGGTCGGCCGAGGTGAGGCAGAAGGAGCTAGAGACGGGCAAGACCCCAGGGAAAATAAAGCGACCGATGAACGCCTTCATGCTCTACCGCAAGGCGTACCAAAACGTGGCCAAGGAGTGGTGCACACACAACAACCATCAGGTTGTGTCCCAGGTGTGCGGCGATAGCTGGCCCCTCGAGCCAACCCATATCAGAGAACAGTTCAGCGAGTGGGCGAGGATCGAGCGGGACAACCACCAGCTAGCGCACCCCGGATATAAGTTTGCCCCTTCGAAGCCGCGGCACGCCAAGAAGAAGGAGCTGGAGGAGTCGGACGAGGGATCCGACCTCGACGACTGGGACTGGCAGAAGGGCCGGGGCGGCATGAAGAGGTCGACGCGGACGGGGACTGCTAGCTTGGATGGCGACTACAGACCGCCAAGAAGCAGCCACCAACACCAGCACCAACATCATCCACAGCAACAACCGGGAATATACGGACCCCAACACCTGTCGCATCGGATGGCCGCGGGTATGAACGACTCTACCATTGCTAGGGCAAACCCGGGGAAGCCACTCCCAACACCGTATCACCAGCCCGGTGGCCTTCAGAACGGACAGTACTGGCAGCAAAACGTCCACATGAATAATGGGTATAACCCGCCGTATCCACACCTGTCGCAAGCACCCGAGGACGTCATCATGAGGATATCATCGTCGCCGACATCTAACTACAGTATGGCTCAGTACGGCGACACGTTCCCCGAGGCGACCTATCCGGACCCAGGCTACCCGGAACCATACCCGGGCGAGCAGTATCCGAGCCCGGCAGCGTACATGGGCAGCGACCCTAATCAGCACAGCCACCCATACCCACACTCGCACCCGGACCTTCATCCCAGCCAGAGCCCGAGCCCGAACCATCATCACCAGCCGCCCCTTTCCGAGAGGATCGACCCGAGTCTCATGGCAGGTAGCCTCGACAATTTCTTCATGACTGACGGCAGCATGGATCCCAGCGGACAGTTGGGCCAGGCCTGGGGCATCGAATTAGGCGATGGCATGGGCGACGGCACTTTTGCTGGAGGGTACGACTCGTCGGGTCTGCTCCAGGATCAGCAGGCTCAGATCCTCAAGGGTACCGACGAATGGCAGATTGAGCATCTCGATAAATAGGCAGATAATGGAGACGACACGCCACCACCAAGACGGTGATGGCGGGAGGACTGGTTGGGTTTCTGTATTTCGTGTGCGCTGTTTGCTTTTTTCCCTGCTTGCTTGATTTGTACTTTCTTTTCTTTTCGCTTTCATTTCCTTTCCTGTCTTTTTTCTTTTCTTTTTCCTTTTCTTGATACAACATTCTTCATTGCATTCTGATTTGTTGTCCTGAAGAAAAATCGTTTTTGCATGACTAGCCGGCGTCATGGATAACTGGGATGCAATTGGGACACTGGAAACACTGGGAATGGCCGCGAGGTGCATGCATGCATCTATCTCAATCGTACATGGTGTGCCTAGGTTAGATAGGTGGTCCATTTGGAAAAGTTGTAGGCGCGTTGAAGAGCTGAGGATACCCTGTGAGAAAGAAGAAGTACAATTACCGCTTAGTATCTACCATAGCTGGCCCAAATAAAACCGGTCCATCTACCATTTTCCTTCGCCTAGTGACTGATCAATACCTCCCCAATCCGCAATCTCCTCGTACCTGGATAGGAACGTACATACGCAGCAGGTAGAGACTATTCGGGGAAAACACAATGTAAAATGGGCATGGGTGCTATGATTGTGAGATCCAGTGCACACGGATATATATACTATACCCCGGGCCCAGTGATGACTTGGTGTATCGGAGGCGGACGGGACGGATGTTCAATTTCAAGGGCGCTTGGACCATGACAGCTGCTGCCTGGCGGGAGCTTAGTTGACACCGCTGGCAGGCTTCCTCAACGATTCAGAGCCTCACGTTTTCTCGAATCAACTTTGCGACTCCACACCGCCCCATCATCAACGGCAACGACTCCCTCTTCTAGCCTCGTGCGATCGAAACCGGCCATGACGTGGATATCCAAGTCGACGACGGCAATAGGCGCCTTGCTCCTCGTGCATGCGTAGGACCTCTCCAGCAGCGCATCCCAAGCTGTCGTCTCGTTGCTAATCCGTTGGGAGACAGGTGTTACTCGGCGCAGGAACATGCGGCCCTCCAAGCGATAAAAATGACCACAACCGAGCTGCCGGCCGACATATCAATCGAAGTTTTAGTAGCGACCCTGGTCCTCTCGCTCGGTCTCGTCCTCAGCACCGCCACCCTCCGTCCGGTGAAATGGCACGTTTGGGCGGGCACGATGGAGCGGGAAGGTCGCCATGCGTTTGCTCAAGACACGACCGATGAGAAGGATACGGTCACGAACCCCTTTGGTATGCTCGAGACGAGGCCAAGCTTTGTCGATATCCGCAGGCACAAAGCCGACTTTGCGAAATGGGTTAAACCAAACCCGCAATAAACAGCCTCAAGCGAATGCACAATCATAATAGGGCCATAGCGACGATATTGAGAGGTTGCGAAGGTCTTGTTGTACTTAATGAATCCAAAAATTATTCTCAGGCTTGGTAACCTCAGCCAGCTGCACACCTGGGCGTTTTGATACTCCTGGCCCCGAGTTCCGTGATGACTCGGAATGCGTCACGGCGGTATCAAAAGGTGGATATTGGTATCTTGAGACGAGCGCAAGGGAAGGGAGGAACACGAATGTGACCTCCTTGTGGCTTCAAATTCTGTGATTGATATTTGCTACATGTCAGTATTCCAGGACGCGCCTGCCGCGGCAGAAAGGCGGACAACCAGGTATTCATCAGTTCGAGTCCAACCGGGTGTTCTTGCTACGGACCTGCTTATTTTCTATACACGTGCATTTACTTCATCATATTTTTTCACCTCGCGCTTCATACCACTGTCTCACACTCTACGGTGACCTCATGGCATGAAATCCGTTGATATAGACGATACGTATCTCGCTGCATCAACAATGCCTCATTATCATCCGCAACAACCAAGATGGCCAGCTTCAATACGCCCATCGCTAGCGACCCCAACCCGTGCACCTAGCTCTTCTCGCCAGTATGTTCCAATGCCGGCATCTGCCAGAACCAGCTCCCGTCTATCTGGCAGGTCTTCAACCCCGATTGGAAATCTGGAACGACAAGGACCCGCTAGTAACTACATCACGGGGGATCCTTTCGGCTCATCGCCCTCCCAACCTCGCCGGATACATCCCGGAAGCGCGAACATCGATGCATTAGACCCAGCGAGCCAAGACGACGCGGACAGCTTGAGCAACCAGGATTCAGATGCACTCGGAGAAGTTATCATGGCGACAGATATCGCCAAAAGTAGGAATCAGGATGCCGGGCGGGCGGGATGCGCCTACTATGTGGCCGCTCAAGAGACTCTCTACTTGATAGATGATGTTGTTGATGGTGTTGACATCGTTGAGCTTATGCTCAGCCATGCCCAACCAACAACTGTCATTGTCACCACTCACGCTAGCCGTGACATGGTCACCCTACTCAGCCGACATGCCTCACACCCTGTCAATGCATCGGACGATAGCAACAGAGGGGCCTACATTCTTCGCCAAATTGGATCCGGAGAGTTTTCATACGAAGCTGCCATACAGCGTTTGCTCACCGTTGCCCCATTTCGCCAGAGCTCCGAGTCCGGCTTTCTTTCCAATGGTCCTGGGGAGAGCAACCACGAAAGCCCTGACGGTTCCCTTGATTTTGGCCGGGGGAAACTCATGAATCTCGGCGCTCTCATCAACCTTGACAGTACCATAAGTGTGGGTCTCCATTTTTGTTACAACCCTCCCTTTCTTTTTCCAGGAGGAGACGCCCACTGATATTTGCTTTCATTAGGTTGGTTGCGCCGGCGCCGTTCTCGGTGATCTCCAACGAAAGCGGGCCGCCCAGTACCCTTCTGTATATGAGGGAAGGGACGAGCACGAGGAGCAACCTGCATCATTCGTGGTCAAGGGAATTGAAATGCTTTCCTTCGCCGATTATATGTTTGTCAATGGCGACACACTAGCTGCCTTACAAATAATGGGCTCTGAGGCACATCCAAACCGGTATAGCCAGACCTCCAAGGAAAGTCTTTCTCTCTTTGGTCTGTTCAAACCCCATGCCGTCACCTATGAGGGCAGGTTCAAGCTCCGGCAGATGTTCCTCCGGCCGAGCATCGATCTTGCCGTCATCCATGAAAGACAGCGGACGATCAGCACTTTTCTGCACCCCGAAAACCAGGAAACTATAGACTCAATCCATAGGGAGTTGATGAAAATCCCGAATGTGAGGACGATGATGGCATATCTGAGGAGGGGAATCGACTTTCCCTCGCAAGGTGCGTCCTCGATGAAGAGAAGCGTGTGGGCTGCTTTGGCTACCTTCTCAGGTGTCTTCTTGCAGATCAATGACCGCTTCCAGCATCTGTCTGGCGCCAAACGGCTTCACATTCTGCCCCGCACACTTTACAGTATCTCGAGAGACGCAATAGTGCAGGTCGGAGAGATTATCGGACGGACAATCGATTTCGAACAGTCTCAAGACCGTTTAAGGACGGCGGTTGCCAGAGGAGTCGACCCAGACCTCGATGCGATGAAGAGAGAATACGATGGTATGGAGCGGTTTCTTACCGACATGGCCACCAATGTCAATCGGGAAATCCCCCAATGGGCACAGAAACATGTTCAACACTGCATCTTTTTTCCTCAGATAGGCTTCCTCACTGTCGTTGTGCTGGATCCCGAGACTGGCAGGGGTAGGTACGAGGGCGATGGGAGCCGAGACCCATCATGGGACTTTCTTTTCGAGGCCGACGGCAATGCGTACTACAAAAACGAGTGGATGCGAGATCTTGACTCTAGATTCGGCGACATGTATTGTGCTATCCTCGGTATTTTGCATCCCCACCAAGTTCTGCCATATCTTGAGGCTAACACTTGGCGTCAGACCGAGAAATTGAGTTGCTACATGACATCGCTGTTCAGGTTTTGGAGCATGAAAAAGTCATCATTGCTGCTTATAACGCCTGTGGTGAACTAGACAGCCTTGTGGCTCTCGCCCTGGGAGCTCGTCTTTACAACTGGACCCAACCACGTGTTGTTGATGAGAAAATGATTGAAATCAGAGAGGGCAGACATGCTCTCCAGGAGCGGGTTGTCCAGTCGTTCATTCCAAACGATTGCAAGATAGAACAAGGCGTGACAGTGGAGTTAGTACAAGGCTCACAGCCGGATCGGCCTTCGATCCTAGTTTTGACGGGGCCAAATCACTCGGGAAAGAGTATTTACCTGAAGCAAGTGGCGTTGATAGTATATCTCGCCCACATTGGCAGTCATGTTCCGGCCACGAGAGCAGTGATCGGGCTTACAGATAGGCTCCTAACACGGATATCAACCCGGGAGAGCATTTGTCGCGACCAGAGTGCTTTCGCCATCGACCTTAAACAAGTAGCTTTCTCGCTAAGCTTTGCGACGAAGCGAAGCCTTGTTTTGGTGGATGAATTTGGCAAGGGGACAGGGCCAGCTGATGGAGCTGGACTCATCACAGCGCTGCTGCAACACTTCCAGGGACTGGGGCCGGCGTGCCCCCGGGTTCTTGCAGCTACTCATTTCCACGAGGTGTTTGAGAACGGGTTCGTCAAGCCAGGGCCTAGCCTAAGACTAGCACACATGGAGGTACGGCTAGACCTAGGAACAACTCCGGACGAAGACGATGTGACGTATATGTACAAGCTGAGGGATGGGCGAAGCTCATCCAGCTTCGGCAGTTGGTGTGCTCGAATGAACGGCGTTGAAGATGAGGTGGTAAAACGTGCGGAATCTATTGTCCTCCTGTTGTCCAGGAATGAAGATCTCGCATGCGTTTCGGCAAACCTGACGGAACAGCAGGCAGGGGCACTGCAAGAGTCGGAAGAACTTGCGCGACGATTCCTCGAGCTTGATTTTAGCAAGCCAATTAGCAAAGAGTCCGGGCCTGCACCAAGAGATGTGCTGGGAAGTGTTCTTAACCGTTAAGCTGTGCACCAAGACGTCGAACAACGGTGATATTGTTCTAGTGTTACTTTGCGGAACCTAACATATTATTTTCCCAAGTACAGCACGCATCCGTACGGATGCACATATAGCATCGATCCTTTGTAATGCATACACAGGCGCCCATGTCCTGATGGCGTTGTCGGCCGGAAGCTATCCATCACCCGTTTATTTGTGAGGTCGTATCGCTTAGTGCTGGGCGGCGGGCCGCAGCGGGGAACTATGTGCTAATTTAGTGAGTGCGACGAGAGAGGCCGCCGGGAGCTAGGTGATAAAGTAGACACCTATTATTATACTGTACCTATAGAGCTAGCGCGCGCTGTAGGTACGGGCTGTCGCTACCCACTCATCCACACAACCCCAGACACCCGAACTTATTGCCACTCCACCCTTTTCTTTCCTTGCCTGTGCTATCACAAACAGGCTCCAAGGATCCATGTCTCTGCCTTTTTTATCCTACCTCCACCCTCTTCCTGACTGCTTTTCTCTTCTGATCATCCGTATTCATTTTTTCGACTAGACACGTATAATTACTTCAGCCCCTCTCTTTGAACGGCCATCGTCTCGTCTTGTGGAACATACATTAATTAGCTGGCTGAGCGAAGCCAGCAGTCACAGCCTACGTTTATTATTGCTCCATCGTTGCCCCAGCCCCCCTTGAAGGATATCGTAGCCTTACCAAGAAGGAGGCGGCCACGCCAACACCAACGATCGTAATGGCGACTAGCTCGGATAGCCACCAATCCAGCTCATACACCCAGAGAGAGGCCAAACCCGTCAGAGTGGAAGATGGTGTGTTCGTGAATTATGACGAGGATGAGGTGTACAACTGTATAAACAAGGAAGTATTTAGGAAGTGCGCAAAAAATTTTGTGGTCGAGTTTGGGAACCAACAAATCCAAATAGCCAAGAACCTCGATCATCAGCAGTTACATGACCGGCTTGATGCAACTAGAATCGCCGACTTCCCAGTTCGATGGATGTAAGCTAATAGAGCTCTGGGTCCCCCCAACTGCTGAATCGGCTAACCGGGTTGTGTTGATGTGTAGAAATATCTGGACTCCACATGACCCCACAAGCGAGCAGGACCAGTGCGTTGCAACACTTGGCCGCCACTATGAATTTTCGAGACGCCTCGTTGCCGTCATGACGGCACCCAAGAAGTCACACGCAAACAGGAAAGCTGGTGCACAGCCGGTAAAGCAGAGTATGAGCGGCAACAATGGTGGTGTGGATGTGGAAAAAGGCAATCTTAGCCACCCGCCCCGACCCCAGCAAGACGGCCAGCTCGAGTATCTGACCCAAGTCTATCTCAAGAACACGATGAACTACACTTCGACCGACTACGGTGAGAGATTCTTTTGCGTCGGCGCCAACTGGCTGCACAACCTACCCGAGGGTCCCGAGGACAACCGATATCCCCTCGGAGATCCCGGTCGACTAGTGCCCCCAAAGCATTGGTCATGGATCATACTTTGTGACGACGGCGATGAAGGAGATGGCCAGGAACACAGCACACGAAAGGAAGCTGCCGGCAACGGAGAAGGGGTGCAGAGCAACAAGTTCTTCACAGTCATCACTATCCACGAGGGGCCTTGGCACGAGAGCCCACCCGAAGGAGTCAACAAAGCTAAGTGGGAAGAAGAGGAGCTCGAGAACATGCGCGCCAACACGATGAGCGTACTAAAGCAGCTATCTCTCTCCGGGGCGTCCGAGAGGGAGTTCAATGGCATCGAGGCTAAGATACTAGAGCTCAAGACGATTCGATCCAAAGAGAAAGCTGGAATTGACGCTGGTGGAGCGCCTTCGGTCCTAAAGGATGTCCGCATGGGACTTGGTAGCCGCAGGTCCACAATAGCTATAGGAGCGGACAATCAGAAGCTGAAAGATCCGGAGGAACTTAAGCTAGCCAGCAGTTTGTTCTATTATATCTTCGAGGACTACTTGGCGGCACCTCCCATTCTATTCAATTCCAAGACAGCGGTTAAGGAACTTCAGGATGCTGTGCTCCAGAGTGGAAAGCACAAAATTAAGAGCTCGGCCGACTCGGAGGGCATCATCCCGAAGCTTCACAAAGTCAGCAAGCAACTTAGACAAGTCAAGCATCTCTTCCAGTGCTATCGCACCATTGTCGAGAGAATCCTTAACTCGCGGAGCCAAGCAACAGCGGGCGCGGCAAGGTTTGGCTTCCAAGACGGAGGTTCTGACCTACCCGTGCGCCTTTCACACCAGGCGCGAAAGCGTTTCGAGCGACTGGATTACCATCTGCAGCTCTTAATGCTCAACAATCTTGAAGAGTCATTGGAAGAGAGCAGGGCCTTGTCTGAAACGGTAAGAGCCACTGATCGCCCCCTAGGCATATGCTACTAACGATATGATGCTTGTTTGTAGTACTTTAATCTCACAGCCCAAAAGGACTCTCAAGCGACCGCTCGCCTCACTAGGAGTGCCACCTTGCTTGCGAAGCTCAGCGTCTTCTTCTTGCCCATCAGCTTCCAGACAGCCTTCTTCTCGGTTGAGGTCAAGGGGATGTTGGACAACTACAATAGCAAGACGTACTGGGTGTCGTTTGGTATTATTGCTGGCCTCTCGTTCCTTAGCATATTTTTCTTCAGTCGGCTTCTCATCCTGTCCAGCGAGTTTCTCGACCACCAAACTCACAACGCCGGCAAGAAGGCGAAGCAACTAATCCAGAAGCGCAAGGATAAAGGCAGAGATGACCCTCATGATAGTGAAGACTAATGGCCTAGAATTGAATGTAAGTACATCTCATCCATCCATCATGACTGAGATGTGAGACCACAAGTTTATGGGTAAGAGGGTGTCACTCAATCATACCAAGACGAATTATTTGGTCGTGTACTCATTGCATTTATATTAACATGTCCGTATCGTAGGTCGCAAAAATGTAGCCACAAATCAACACCACCATAATACGCCAAAATTTTCGATGCCCATATGTCCACCAGAGAATTAGTAAATACAGAAACACAGGCAGAAGAGCAGCACGTAGAGAGCGATTCCAATGCAACCCTTCAGTCCGGTTGGCGCATGTGGGCGTGTCGCATTGCGTTTAGTTTGTAACCTAGATGGCCCCAGTCAAGAAAGGCTCGACACTATCAAGGCTAGAGCGGCGGCGGTGAGAGAGCCCACCGCGGGCAAGTGTGGTTTTGGAGATGAGGCAGCCACTACAAATACGCCGACAGTTCCTGTTTGTTCGCATACGCTCTCGTCGAGGCCGCCGTGGCAGGCAACGGAGGAAAGACTGGAGCAGATGGACTCGGCGCTGGTCACGGCAAGACTAGCGCCTGCGGCCGTCACAGTTGTCCCTCCTCCACCGGCGACGGAGATGGTGACTCCATACGCGGCCGTGCCTTCGAGGCCGACGGTGCACATTTCGTAGTTGGATGAACATGTTTGGTATGCGGCGGAACAGACGCCAGCATTGGAAAAGCTGGTACTTATGTAAGGGAAAGGGTAGTAGCTGTTGGCGACATACGAGACGCTAGTTGCTTCTGGAACTGAACCGGTACACATAGCGCTGTTGGTTATTAAAGCGATGGATGGTTAGCAGCTTTGACCTGTCGGGGGGTTGTTTTTGTTTTGGGGGTGACATTGATGCATAGATATAGTGGTGTATGAACATAAGTACCTATCTATAGCGTATATAATATGCTCATTGATGTGAATGCTACTTAGGTACTCTTGGTGCTCTGATATTTTCGAGCGTAATCCATGACATGATAACTTACCCAGAAGGACAGCAAGCAGCGTCGCCGTCCGCATCAGTCGAGCATATCCAACCACTCGCACAGCACCAAGTATTGTCATCAGTGCCGCACGAGACTGGGTATGTGGATGGACATGTCGCACGCTTTTTGAAGCGTAAAACACCCGTCGGCTCAGCGAATGCAGGCTGCATAGCTGCTCCGACCTGGGCGAGGGCTAGTGGAAGAACCAGAGTGGTTAACCTAGGCTGCAGCATGTTGTCGAGGTGCGGATGGAGCTTGGGTGGTTTTTGGTTGAGAGGGGGGCTTAGTTTTGTTCGTTTCGTGGTGAGTGCTGGCGCCAACGGGGGAAATGCACTAGGTACCGAGCTGGGCAGGCGATGGAAGGATATATATACTGCGGAGAAAGATGGGACACAGAAGATGAATTATATTTTCAAGGGCAAAAAAAGGCTATCAGAGCTGTATAATAGCCTTGTAACTGTGTCTGTCGGGGAAATCAGTCAGGAAGGTGTGCCAACACACCACCGACAGCATGCGTTGGAGTGGGATGTGATGTCAGCGACCAATTGTTGGGTAGGGCCTTACCTGGCAATGTTGACAGAGCAACTCGAAACCTGAGCGCGCCGCCTTGAAGCAACTGCCCCGGTAAATGAATGTCACCCACAATGTTCCGATAATAGGAGCTGCTCCCCTTAGCGTATTGGGATCGTTCTGCCATGCCTCTCTTCCATTTACGGCTGTAACTGCTCCATGCTCTGCACGCAGCATCCATTGAGCAAGCCCATTGCGCGCTGAACCAGAATTGATTTCACTAACGACACTCACTGGTCAGAACTTAAGGCGGAACTTACGAACTGGGCAGTACTTCACCCCCATAGGCTATTGGCTGTACTGTGTAATCGATTGGGTCCAGTATCATCGGCCCAGCAAGCATTATATATATAGGTATTCGATCCGGGTTTTATGTAGTTGGGCTGTAGCTCCTCCACAACTACATCCATTACCTACATACCGGCCAATTCCATTGCTGGCCAAGCCAGCCAGAACTTTTTAGGTACCTCCCACTCCCCGCCCCCCCGGCCGTTGTCAAGACCCACCACCACACCTTGCCATCAATCCATCCCACCTCTCCTACCTCCCCCTACCCTCCCACCAAAAAAAGCGAGAGCTACATATGTAGCTCCCCAGACCGAGTTATCCATCAACCCAAGGTCCCCCTTCAAGGAACCCGAATCCATATTATCGTTTTTTTTGTGTTCCTGCTGCCGCCGTCGATCCGCACGCACACCTCCCGCACAGCAGTCCTGCGTAGCACCACAACAACCCCGCGCTCTTTCTTCCCATCTTCTCATTGTCAGTACGCTTCTTTTCTTGCTTTGCTATCCATTTCCTCCCCCACGCCACACAACCTTCCTTCCCCTTCCCCACTTCGGCGTCCAAACCCAACACGGCCCACGCGACCCTACTGCCATCCATCCAGTCCTGCTCTTACCAGCCCAACTCTATGCCTACCCGCTGTACCGCCCTACATTCGTTCACCCAACTACCAGTCACCCCGTCCAAGAACCTAGAACTTTCATATACCACAGTTTCTCCCGTCTACTGTTTGTAAACCCGCAAAAGACTCCCCGCCTTGACACGGCCCTCCCCATACATACGCCCTCAACGCCAAAAAGCGACAGTTTAGTCCTTAGCTTGTCTCTACTTCCTTACCTACTTGCTAGGTTCCTACCTAGGTACCTATCCCTACCCCAGCCTAAACCCGGTCATCGTTACTCAAACGGCTCTTTCTCTTTCGCGGACACTACATACATAAGGAAGAAGGTTGGAGCTTCCTTCTCTTTTATCTCGCGAGGGTGGGAAGGCACTTTCCGGCCCATCTTTTGGACCTGTCTGACCCGTATTCCTTCCAACTCGGCCACCTCTTCTCTCATTACCACCCTCTCCCCTCTCTGGAAATCCAGCACCACTTGAACCACCACAACAGCAACCCAGTATTCTTACGTTTCACTTCTTAGACTCGGGCCCACATCCAGACGGCAGGTATACAGAAAATCAGAACAACCTTATCCGCTATACCCCACCTGTTTGCGCTCTCATCACTTGTTGCGTCCACCGTTGACTCGCCCTCGGCTCTCTCGTGCTGAAATACCCGCGAGCTCTGTGTCGCCCAACCCACCGCAACCAACTAGTCGTATAGGCGAGGGGGCAAGCTCCGTCGCCGCCCATATCGCTTCCGGAAAGATGGTAGAAGGAGAAGCGAACAGCCCAACATGGAAGTTCACCCAGTATGTTTTGCCACCCTTCCTTCATTCAACATAAGCAGTGGCTCCTCTTGGAGGCCGGACAGCTAATGTGGTCAAAACTCGAATTGTCTATTAGATGCTTTGGTGATAAGGGTGACGTCGAGGATATCACAGAAGGTAAATAGCCAATGCTCCCTCTCCTTCGTCACCACCCCTTCCCTATTCTGTTTGGTTTTGATATCGCGCCGCCCTTCTAACACTCAGCAGCCGACATCATCTCAACGGTTGAATTTGACCACACGGGAAACTATCTGGCCACAGGAGACAAAGGCGGTCGTGTTGTTTTATTCGAGAGGAATGAGACCGTGAGTCCTTTCCCGTCCCATTTGTTAAATAACTAGGGGTGACCATGGCATCAAATCAAATTCACTGCCCATCATGGTGCCTTCTCCGCCTTTCCAAAACTGCTGGAGGCTCCTTTACTTGCTAGTTGACTAACGTGGCTTTGGAATGGCGGGTAGAAGAAAACATGCGAGTACAAGTTCCACACCGAGTTCCAGTCCCATGAACCCGAATTCGATTACCTCAAGTCACTTGAGATCGAGGAAAAGATCAATAAGATCAAATGGTGCCGAAGACAAAACACCTCACATTATCTCTTGTCCACCAATGACAAAACGATCAAGCTATGGAAGGTGTTTGAAAAGTCACTCAAGGTGGTGGCAGAGAACAACCTCTCCCACGATCTCACACCGGGGAACCTAGCTGGCGGGGGTCCTCCCCGGCCGGCGCCGAGCACCAACTTCAACAGTGCTCTCGACCTCAAGCTCCCACGTCTCACCCACCATGATACCGTCGTTGCCGCTGTGCCCCGTCGTACCTATGCCAATGCACATGCCTATCATATCAACAGCATATCTGTCAACAGCGATGGGGAAACCTTCATCAGCAGTGACGATCTCCGCATAAACTTGTGGAACCTCAACATCCAGGATCAGAGCTTTAACATCGTTGATATCAAACCTGCTAACATGGAAGAGCTCACTGAGGTCATCACGGCGGCCGAGTTCCATCCAACAAGCTGCAACTGGTTTATGTATGCGAGCTCCAAGGGTACCATCAAGCTGGCTGATATGCGGGAGAGTGCGCTATGTGATCAACATGCAAAACGTGAGTTTCCTACTTTACAAGATTCCTTCCCTCTATATTCCCCCATATCCCCCTCTTCTCCTTCGCTCCCTTGCCCTACCGCTAGCGTTTGGTGCACATTATGGACAAGTTTTCAGTCATTTGAATGCAGACTGATTTTGGCCCTCTGGGTTCTATCTTCAGTCTTCGAGCAGGAAGAAGATCCGTCATCTCGGTCATTCTTCTCGGAAATAATATCCTCCATCTCCGATGTGAGGTTTTCCTGTGACGGACGGTACATCTTGTCGAGAGACTACCTAACTGTGAAGATATGGGATGTCAACATGGAGAGGCAACCAGTCAAGACGATCCCCATCCACGAGCATCTGCGACCCAGGCTTTGCGACACGTACGAGAACGACAGCATCTTCGACAAGTTTGAGGTTGTGTTTTCAGGCGACGCCAAGAATGTGATGACGGGCAGCTACAACAACAACTTTATGATTTATCCCTCAGATCCTGACAAGGAAGTGGAAGTAGTGCTCCAAGCAGACAAGTCGGCGTTCAAGGCCAAGAAAGTTGGTGTTCCAACTCCAATTAACTCCGCGACAAGCCCAACCGCAAACGGTGGCAAGAAGGCCGGATCAAGAGCCGGAAGTCCCGCGGGTCAAGGACAGCGCATGCGAAAGGAAACCGATGCGGATCAGATTGATTTCAATAAGAAGATCTTGCACATGAGCTGGCATCCATTTGAGGACAGCATTGCCATTGCCGCCACGAACAACGTGAGTCACTCTCTCACCCTTGGCTACCTTATTCCACTCGCGTATCTCCACTCTTTGAGGGCTATTCTATTATTTCGGCTATTTTACATCAATCTTCAAAATCTTTTAATTTTTCAGTTACGTACGAGCTTGTTCGATACTAACGTGCGTTTTCTTGGGCAACTAGCTGTTCGTGTTTTCTGCCCTCTGAGCAAGGCTGCCGCCCCCTGTGGTGATACGACTCCAAGCTACACCTCACAAGGGCTAGCTAGGACACGCTAAAGAGACGGCGGGGTTGAAAAGACAGCGTGAGGGGCGGCGAACCAGAGGATCTAGTGGCGGCTTCAGATCCCAGAAACCCCCCTTCGGTGCTGCTAGAAGCTAATGCGGAAGCTGCCTCGGTTGATAAGGTTGATGCTTTTGGTCCTCAAAAAGTCTCGGCGCACTAGCCATCAGCTCTCACATACGAGAAAGGTTTCCATGGGTGCATATGTCATTTGGAGACTGGAAGCAAAAAAGTGCATCGGGGTGTCGTCGGTGCCAAGAGGGTAGCATGTTGGGGTAGGGGACATGAGTACTTCGTTGCACGGTACCACAAGAGAAATAGATATTGATTTCGGGTAGACCAGATACAGAAGAAACCCGGCGAACAAGGTATATCTAGACAGCTTGAAGACATGCCAGGGCAGCCACTTGGCATTGCGTGCCTGGAGGTGAAGCTCCAGAGGTAGCACAGTGCAGTTTCGTTTATTCTCATGTTACTACCGTAATCTAGTCCAGTAGCAGGAGTGCGAGCTAGAGAAATATGCCACAGTAGTTGCGTGGTTTTCTAATATTAAAAACTAAAAGAGTGATTCAAAATAGTTAAGAGACCATATGTTCAGAATTGAGAAGGACGGATTCATTGCGCTAATCGCTTTGTTGGTCCCAACAGACGTGCAGGAAGCTCCACGTAGATGCCTTCAAACCGAATGCTCTGTCGGAGATTCATGGAGTGGACCATCTCAAAGGAACGGCATCTCAAGGTGCTTGCGAGGTCCCCAACTACCTATTTAGGTGGGAATCGGAATTAACATGTGCTACATATAATAAATGAGTCCTTGTGTACTATTGTGGCAAAATAAAGGTGGGGCTAAAATGGGAGGGATTTAAAGACTATGTGAATTTATCTACCAAATAATATAAGAACGTCTCCATGGATAGAATTTACAAGCGGACGTACAAAATATAATTTGTGTCCTCCTTTTGGGTGTATATATTAATTATGTGGAGTACAAAATATGGGATATTTTTGAGGTATATCCTTCTGATTCGTGCGGGGTAGGCTCCAACGGGCCGGGTCTGGCTTCGAAAGTCTGCAGTTGCGTGTGTGTGTGTGTGTGCGGGAGTACCTATACATGCCTCCCTAAGCCTTGGGGTGTGTGAATTATCCTATGCAGCCAAAAAGTTTGTGCACTATATGTGAATCAATTCAGCTCATCGCCAGTGAACGAGAGGAATAGTGGCCTGCATAAAAAAAGTACTTCTGATGGTGATGTTGATGTTCCTTGAAGTATTGATGCACGAGGTGGCAGAAATGATGGGTTTTATAGGGTTGTTGTCTTATGTAATATTTGCAGGCACCACCAGCGTCCATCCAGGTACGCCGTTGCCACATAAGAAATACCGGTCCTCGGCAGCTTCTCGACGACGAACCAGGACCCCTGGAGCTGACACACTACATACAGATTATAGATTAGGATAGAGGGATCAAGACACGTGTGCCGCTGGCGCAGCTGAAGCCGGATCCCGCACGCGTGGGGTCAATTCCACCTCAAGATACAGAGTACTGTACATACATTCATTGTCCCCCTTATGGCATCGAACTCAGTACCGCACATGCGGCGCAGGCCCCATGTAGCGGAACCGAAGAGCGAGACGACTGTCGGCGATGCACTACCCAGCCAAGCCAGTCAAGCCAGTGCACAGGGCGACCAATCCTCCCGTACGCCCGTCGCAACCATGTCTTCGGGGCTTCTGAACGAGACGCTTCCGCAGCTGCTGGCGGTGGGGGGCATGCTGTCACTCATATTTGGTGGCTGCTGCTCCAATGTATTTGCGCTCGAAAATATCATCAAGGTTGAACCGACAAGCGGTATGCATATTCGCTGAGTGGGCGCGCATGATTGATTAATTGATTGATTGATGGGGCTTGTGCTGACCTTTGGGGAGGAAATAGGAACACTCCTGACGTTTGTCCAATTCGTTTTCGTCGCCATCACCAGCTTTGGCTCCCAGTTCGACAGTTCCCGACCGCCCTTCTTCCTCAAGCCCAACAAAGTACCCCTAGCCCGCTGGATGATCAACATCCTACTCTTCTTCAGCATCAATGTCCTCAACAACCATGCCTTCAGCTACGACATATCCGTCCCAGTGCACATCATCCTTAGGTCGGGCGGAAGCATCACCACCATTCTAGCCGGATATGCGTACGGCAAGAGATACTCGAGGGTTCAGGTCTTGGCCGTCGTTCTATTGACAGGGGGCGTTATCACAGCCGCCTGGTCGGATGCTCAAACAAAAGCCCTCAACGGGCCACACGAGAAGAAGGTTAACGAGGGAACTGCCAGGCCCCCGGTCGAAGACAGCAGTGACTTCGGCATGGGCTTGGTCATATTGTTTGTCGCGCAGGTCATGTCGGCTGTGATGGGGCTATACACCGAGGCGACATACCGGAAATACGGTCCACACTGGAAGGAAAACCTCTTCTACTCACATCTCCTATCCATACCGCTTTTCCTGCCGTTTGCGCCGGGACTCGTCCGGCAAGTCACCAAGCTTACCCACAGTCCACCATTCAACGTAGCAGTGGGGATGAACGAAGCGACCTGGGTTGGGGCGTGGTGGATTTCGCGAGTACCCAGCCAGCTGGTATACCTAGTGTTGAATGTTCTCACCCAGTATGTTTGCATCAGGGGAGTGAACCTGCTAGCAGCAGCATCTACGGCGCTTACAGTCACCATCGTGCTCAACATTCGAAAGCTAGTTAGTCTTTTGCTTAGCATTTGGCTCTTTGGGCACCGCCTAGCAACCGGAACTCTGGTTGGGGCTATTGTAGTCTTCTCAGCCGGAGCATTGTATTCGCTCGACTCTAGAAACGGGAAAAGAAGCCCAGCCCCAGCGACATCTAAGGAGATGCTTCCTAAGGAAGAGAAGGACTAGTTGCGACTTTGCCTATTTAATACGTGGCGATTTATCTAAGTCAACTTCCTATCATCACAGTTCTACATGCATCGCGTTGTGTGCTAGTGCCATGGCTTCTAGAAGTGCTCCAGATGATTAGTCTTCCCCAACCATGTTTTAGAACTAAAAGGTTCCGCGGAAGTAATGCAGTGTGGTGTGTATTAATACTACATACCTAGGTACTGGGGCCATCCATCTCGAAGATGGAGAGCGTATATTTGGTAGTTCTTACGTATCCCCCTTTTCCCCTATCTACTATATATGCATATATACGCAGGAGTGCATCGTATGTATGTAGCTACAAGAGGCCCACAGACCAGCAAGCCCCGCATAAGAGGTGCCTATAGATATAGTGAACATGTGTGATTACGTAATGTGCAACGCTACGGATCCATGGGAACATTGGCCGCAAGCGTGCATGGGAGGGGCAGGCGCATATTGTAGCATACCTGTAACCTCCGACTCTCACCTGAACAGGTTCAATCATCCGTGACAGATGAGCTTGTGACTCTGATACTATCAGACTCCAAAGCTTCTTGTTCCCGACGCAAAACCAACGCCCATTTAAAATACGAACAACAAGAGAACGGCGGCCAAGCCCGACCGACCGACCCAAGCTTGCCAAGCTCAGCCACCGCCAGCAATCGTCGTCGCCGTCGATTCATTGTTTACCTCCAAGCTGAGGCAGGCTGCAGTATACTAAAGCAGCAATACGGTCCATGGACGGATGAGTTGGTGTGAGTGAGTAAGTGACGCCGGCCTAGCGACCACGAGCGATATCCATCTGCCTACTGCTGCCACTGCTGCTGCTTCATTTTTACTTTTCTTTTCTCGCCCACAACTACGTCAATCATCCACGCAGCCTTGATCACTCGATATTCTTCCTTCTCTCTCCACCTCATTCATTCGCTTTCCAAGCCACCTTCTGTCTCCCTACTGCCTAGTACACGCATAGAAAAGAAGAAGGACGCAAAGACGACTCGAAAGCTTCCTATTGATCTAATCTGAACCAAGTCGAAGGACGTTGCGATCCCCAAGAAACATAACATACCGTTCCGCCGGCTTCCGGAAAATGGGGTTCATTGGCGTGTACCGTGCGATATACGACTATGCGCCGCAGGCAGAGGGCGAGTTAGCCATCACGGATGGCGATCTCCTCTTTGTCCTCGAGAAGAATGGCGATGATGATTGGTGGAAGGCAAAGAAGAAGGCTGCCGCTGAGGATGAAGACGAGCCCATAGGCTTGATCCCCAACAACTACATCGAAGAGGTATGTATCTTTTTATGTTCCATTAAGGGCCGCTGAGCGTCCTTTTGCACCATTAGAAGGTGTGGATGACAGAAAGATAGCCAGCTGCTCACACAACAACTTCCCAGGCCAAACCAATCTGCTATGCCAGGGCACTGTACGAATACACGAGACAGACTGAGGAGGAACTCTCCTTTCCCGAAGATGCCAACCTCATGGTGTTTGATACTTCTGACCCGGATTGGATACTCGTAGGTCTCGATGGCGACTATGGCTTTGTTCCGGCAAACTACATTGAGATGCCGCGCGACGAAGAAGCCGGCGATGCGTCACAGGAGGTTGCACCACCACCCGCCCTTCCCACCCGACCCCCTACCGAGCTACCGTCCTCGCCTCTTCCCTCGCCACCCCAAGAAATACCAGCCAGCTCTATCACCTCTGCCGCCGCCGCCGCCAGCGGACCCGCTGCTACCCTCGCTGCCGCCATGGGTGGACGATCAGCAACCACGAAGAAGCCATCCGTATCCTTTTCTGAAGAACCCCCAGCCACTATAAATTCCCCTCCTGCTCTGCCACGGAGAGACTACGCTTCGACAGAGTCCCCGGAGCAGCATGAGGAGGAACCCGTCTCACCGCCGCTTCCTTCGCGCCCCGTACCTCGGTTGGAGCCACGAGAGGCTCCGACACGGACAAAATCCCCGCCGATCCCTATCCGAGCAGCCTCTCGCCATGAATTCGACACCGTCAACCCTTCCCCCCTGAGTCCCGGAGGGTTTCGCCTATATCACATCAACGAGATGGTGTCTGTGATGGGAAAGAGGAAGAAGATGCCGACGACACTTGGTGTCAACTTGTCGACAGGCATCATCATGATAGCGCCGGAAAAAGCACAGGACGGTCCGACGCAGGAGTGGACGGGCGACAGGATGACGCACTACTCGCGCGAAGGAAAGCATGTTTTCCTTGAGCTCGTCAAGCCAAGCAAGAGCATCGACTTCCATGCCGGAGCCAAGGATACGGCCGAGGAGATTGTGAGCGCCCTGGGCGAGCTGGCAGGCGCCATCAAGGCCGAAGGCCTACTCGAAGTGATCGCCGCCGGCAAGAGCAAAGGCCAGAAGAAGGGCGTTGTACTCTACGAGTTCCGAGCCCAGGGACAAGATGAGGTTTCGGTAGACGTTGATGATGAAGTTATCATCCTCGATGACAGGCTCAGCGAGGAATGGTGGAAAGTGCGGCGTATTCGCAGTGGCAAAGAGGGTGTCGTACCCAGCAGCTACGTCGAGGTGACTGGGACCGTTCTCCCTTCCCCGGCATCTTCAGGAATCAATTCTGGGAGGTCTATGGTGGAGCAGAACAGGTTGGAGGAGAAACGTCTCGCTAGGGAGGCACTTAAAAACAGCAGAGCATCCGAGGTAGGTGTGCAGGCTAGCTTGCCTGAACGAGGCAGCAGTTTATCGTCCACAGGAGCCCGTATTAACAACAGTGGGCAGCGAGGAATCGAGAATGGACCATCAGGCGGTTCTCCAACATCTTCGTCGAGGCCAAGTAAGTACACATATTCAGGTTTCTGCGGCTATATCTGCCGGCCCCTTTCCTGCGATATCGTTACTGCTTGATTTTTTTGATACTTTCTCTGGGCTTCTACTAACTCAACCCCCTTCCCTAACCTTGCTCGTTATCACTTCACTAGGGCCCGATCCATCAAAAGTGCGGGCTTGGACAGACAGGTCCAAGTCTTTCAGCGTCGATGCGCAATTCCTAGGACTGAAAGACGGCAAGATTAATCTTCACAAGATGAATGGTGTCAAGATTGCAGTCCCAGTGGCCAAGATGTCAGTCGAAGATCTCAACTTTGTGGAGAAGATGACTGGGCAATCTCTCCAGGACAAGCCCAGGGGTGACCGCCGGGTTTCGGCAAAGTCAGCGACAGAATCGTCTCGATCCAAGGTTGGTGCCTCGGTGCAGCCACGCAAACCTGACTACGACTGGTTCCAGTTTTTCCTCTCGTGTGATGTTGCAGTCGGCCTCTGCGACCGATATGCCCAAGCTTTTGTCAAGGACTCAATGGACGAGAGTGTGCTGCCGGATGTGGATGCTAGTGTGCTTCGCAACCTCGGCCTCCGAGAGGGCGATATCATCAAGGTCATGAGGTTCCTTGACAACAAGTACGGCAGGACAAAGAACAGGAAGGAAGGCGAGGGCGAGGGCGGCCTTTTTGCCGGAGAAGGCGGGAAGCTGAAGAACAACACGCGGAAAGGAAGACCGACGCCTACCAACCAGGCGAGCGACGTGGTCGATCCCAAGGCCTTCTCCAAGGATGACGGCGAAGCTGCTGGCTCGGCAGCGGCGTCTTCATCGTCGCCAACGCAAGAGAACCCCAAGAAGCCATCTTCGGCCGGTGGGTTTGACGATGATGCGTGGGATGTGAAGCCGGCAAGGCCCCAGCCAGCGCCCTCCAATCTATCGCCAAAAGTAGAGGAGCAGCCCAAGCCTGTAGCGGTAGCAAGTGCACCACCACCAACACAGCTGACTGGGGGCATGCAGGAGCTTTCTCTTCTTTCGCAGCCTCTCGAGTCCATCAAGCCGCAGCCAACAGCCCCGGCCCCATTGCAGCAACCAGCCGCCACAGACATCAACTCGCAGCCAACGCAGCTACCCGGGGCATCCGCTTCCGTATTCAATGCGGTTGCATCTCTATCAACCTCGCCTGCTGCCCAGGCTCGGGCCCGCCCTACGCCCCCATCCGGTACGCCGACCCAGGGAGGGGGGTTGATGCCTCCTCCTCCTCCCAGGCCCCTCTCAGCACCTCAGGTCACTGGTCCCAGCCAATTTGGTGCCCCCTCCATTATGCCTCAAATGACTGGTGTGCAGGGCCAGGTTGCACCCCCGGGCCAGAGCCTCAATGACATCACGCAGAATAGGCTGCAACAACAGATCATGCAGCAGCAAGAGCAAATACGACAGATGCAGCAGCAGCAGCCGATGCAACCGGGCTTCATGGTAGGCCAACCGACGGGCATCATGAGACAGCATATGACTGGTATACAAAGTCCGTTCGGCCCCCAGCAAACAGGCCAAATGCCTCAGGGCCCCGGAATGATGGGACCTCAAGCTACGGGCGTTCCCGGTCAATATTCAGTTTCCGGGCCCATCAACTCCTTCCTTCCATCCCCATTGGAGCCCCAAAGAACTGCCATGCCGACTGGTCCACCCTCGATACAGAGAGGCGGCGCGGGTTCTTTCGGCTCCGGACAGCCACCACAGCAACAGGGATCTGGTATGCTACAGCCCTTAACGGCACAAAAGACGGGACCGCCACCGCCTATTAGGTTTGGCATGCAGAACGAAGCAAAGTTGACCCCCCAGGCGACTGGCCGGAGGGCAAACCTTGCGCAAGCCAGTATGTTTGTTAATTTATGTGTTTAACTCATCTCGCACCACGGAGTAGTAGCAAAAGTATCCCAGAAACTGACGACACACCCTTTTTTGCAGCTCCCGAAAACCCGTTTGGATTTTAACCGAACGCACTTTGACAAGCAGGAAGTATGTGGTGGTGGCCGTTGTTTTTGGCTGTTTTACGTTTGCTCTCGTCTGTTTTTTGTGGTCATGATCGTTGCCCAACTGCGATCAAGCTTTGAATCTTTGCAACATTGATGAATGAGAAGACGGATGACGTATATACTAGGGTGGAGAGAGAGGGAGAGAGTGATTATTGGTCATGTCAGCTCCAGTCGTTGCAGCAACACATCATCCTCTTCTTTCGCCCCGGAAACTCCATTTGCTTTACTATTTATGATCACGTCGCATTGTGCATATTGCTGTTTGTCATTGTCCGTTCTTCACCGTAATGCAGCACAAGTTGAGCTCGACCACGCATTTCTAGAATCGTAATTCGACAGCTCTGAGTGCCATATGCAATGTGCCTATGTTACTCAATGAGAGGGATTTCAGTCTTTCTTAAGCCTTTGCAAGATATCATGCTAGACTTGTTTGCTTGAAGCTGGAGCGTTTGGCTTTCTATCTTATAATTTCAAACATATTACCGACTGTACATGAGTTGTGGGCCTGAGTATTGCTGTATCAGCCCTCTCCAAGTGGTCTACACCTTGCGGTTTAGTGCGTAGGGTGAATTGTGGGTTGGAAGTGATCAAGATTCAAGCGTGCCGCCAATGAAGCCCGTATATGCGAGCCAGCTAGCCAGCTTACGACTTGGCCAGATTAGCTGTGGTATTATATAGTGTAAATATATGTGTTTGTGTGTCTTGGTGCGTGAAACTAATGCTTAATACAGAATGTATACATAAGGCATTCATCCATCCATCTTGAATCTGCTGGCCCCATCTCTACCTACGCCTGCGCATACAACGTCTTCCGGATCACTCGATAAGAGAAAAAGAGCGGAGCCAAAGCAAATTAAACGCAAGAAATAAGGAAATATCTAATCCCGCCGGGACACCCAATAGCCCAATTCAAGAATGGACAGAGAGCTGTGGAAAATCCAATCAAGCCCCCTTTACTCGCTCATGTCACAGGCGGTACCTCATCCGCAGAGTCGCTGCTATTGTCCTCGGCGTTGTCTATCCTTTGCCTGAGGCCTTCGGAGATGTTTGAAATGGCGGTGGCGGATGTAGGAACGGGCCATATGGCGGGCTTTTTGCCGACGACCTCGCCATTGGTAGAGGCAGAGTCGATACTCATATTGGCGTGTACGGGGGCGGCCTCCGGCTTAGGAACGAAGCGCTTCCTAACGGCCTCGATCATCTTGAAGAACCAGAAGAAGTTGAGGGTGTTGAGGGTGATGTTGCTGCCGAGGTAGACGACCGCGAGCCAGGTGGGGACAGGAGTCTTGGGGTCGGAAAACAAGAGCACGCCCGAAGGATCGTTAGTGGGGGCCTCCGGCTGGTGTAGGGCGGTCCACACGTCCGAGAAGACGCGCGTGGACTGGTAGGTTCCGTAGACGAGGCGGCAACTGAAGAAGGTGAAGATGAGGGCAAAGCCGTTATACAGCTGGAGCCTGCTCCCCGTCATACCGAGCTTATCGCAGAACCAGTGGATGTTGAGAAAGGGGCTGGAGAGTTCCCAGAGGATGAAGACGCAGCCGTAGTAGTTTACGAAAGGGCGGAAACCGAAGCTGAAGACCGTGAGAGCAGAAACGGCGTGCGTGAGCATGCCCATCCCGAAGACGGGAAGGTATATGGCGGTTATGACGAGGTCCCAGAGGAAGTAGCCCGCCGCGAGGGCCTGAATCATGCCCGCCGCTCCCGTGTAGCCATACACGCGCTCCGAGGGATCCATGCTGGATCGTTCGGTGTCCACCCAGATTACCCAGAGGGCGAGGGAGTTTATGAGGATCGCCTGTATGAAGGATACGACGTGCACGTCCCAGTTTAGCTTCTTGGTGGCCGACATCTTACCGTAGTGGTTGGGGAAGAGCCATGTCGACAAGGCGGGAGATACTACGACGTTGATGACCGTGTATAGGACACAGGCGGCAAGGACCTCGTGGATGTGGAGGGGGAGTGTCGTGAGGGAGAAGTAGGAGGCGAGTGGTTCGACCGAAGAGGCGAGCGCCTGGGAGGGCGGGATGGGGAAGGGGTCCCTCATGTTTGCTTGGTCGCGTCTGGCCGCTTGATTGATTGCTTCGTTTGATTGTCCGCTGGGCGTATTTTCTTGGGGTGACAATCGAGGGCCTATCTTGCTACTCTTGAGTCTTGAGGGAGGTGATGAGCATTGGCTGCCTTGTAGATTATGCTTCCTTCTAGGGTGTTTCTGCGCAGCATGTATGATGTTGGACGAATCGCGACGCAACCCTGACGTATTTATATATCAGGAAATTTAATGATACAAGGAAGCGTCGGTGATATGTTTTCTGGGGTCGTCGACGTAGATGTTGGCGTTGAGGACAGTGATGCCTTGTAGGGGTTTCAAGTCGTGGTGGTCGCTGATACGGCTCAGCCATGCATAGTTAGTTCAGCTGAGGGTTGGAGATGACCGCCCCGTAATCACCAGACTCCTATGGGCACAAAGCGATAAAGTCTGTCAGGAGAATTTCAGCCTCGATAATCGTTAAACATTAGGATCAAAGGGTCGCCCTTTAATGGGAGGTATTGGCCTCGTGGCTGTGGGGATTGGATATGGTGATGAGCAAAAAAGAGACATTGTGAATGTACAATGTGCGACGGATGGACATTCGGGCTCCCACTTTCCCACTTTCCACTGCTGCTTCTGAGATTTCTAGGCTACCTACCAGTTACTCCTATCTGAAGTATATTAGTCCAACCAAAAAAAACCCCCCAAAAAAAAACCCCTAGTCCAATATCCCGAATTCCGTGTTCAACCAGTTATAGTTGTACACTGATCTGTAGGATGTCTCCCATACTAGTATTTGTGTAGCAGCATGCTGCCCGAGCGGGAGGGTGTGTGAGTCCTAGGGTTCGAGCGATGTCATTGGCTGGTGGAGCAGGTCCTGCGGCGATCGATTAGATTTTGTTGGGAAACTTGGGACCATTGCACGTGAGGCGTGCATATCCGATGGGGGTAGCTTGTTAGAGGCGTCAGCACTAAATAGACTGGCGCCCTGGGTATGTATAGCGGGTGCAGGGGTCGACTGGCAATGCTAATATCAAGGTGGGTACGGTGACTTTTGGTGGTTCTCAGAAACGCAAACGTTTCCCTGCATTGGGTATAAACGTGCACTCACCTGATTTCCAGCCCGTTGATGTTTAGAGGGTAGTACTGTTGGTATACTCTCCATAATCCGTCTATACATGACACCGCCCAACGTCCAACCGGTCCCGTCATGGCAGACTTGCTTTGGGACCTGTTGCAATTCCCAGACGGCAGCAACACCGGCTCCAGAAAGCCAGAACAAGATGAGCTAAAGTACCTCGAGGGACTGGTGGGCCAGACTCTGGACGCGGCGGCGGATTCCCAAGCCAAGGCCCAGTCGCGGAGCCTGCACACCCTCCACTTGTCCTTGCAGTCTGCCTGCAAGAGATCGCACAAGGCGATAGTCAGCTCTGCCGATCGGCACTCTTCGCTCTCGCGCCATCTAGCCGCGCTGTCTGAGAATGCGGCAGAGTTGGATAGTACTGTCCCAGCACTCGACCAGGCAGCCCTCACTTTTTCCACCACCACCAGAGACATGAACGGTGGGCTGTTAGGACCGAGGAGGAAAAAGTTGGTGCTGCTACGGAACTGCGAGAGAATAGTGGATGTGATGGGACTCCCGAATCTTCTCGAGGCGGCAGCTGCATCGAGCAACAGCACCGCCGCCGGCGGTTCGTCTGCTTCATCCTCTTCCAACAGCTCATCGGCGCTCGACCTGAACGCCCACATCGCAAGACTTCACGCTCTCTACCCGGATTCGGCCCTAGTCTCGTCCGTATCCTCCGAGGCGCGTACCGCCATGCACTCTATGGCATCCAGCCTCATGGCGACCCTCCGGCAAAAGAACCTTAAGCTTGCCGCCGCTGTCCGGGCAGTCAGCTGGCTGAGGAGGATCATCCCGGAGATCGGAGGTCCCACCCACGGCTCCACGGCGGTGGAGAGGGAGCAGTGTCTCGCCAGCTTGTTTCTCGCGTGCCGACTATCCACGCTTACCAACATGCTTTCCGACCTGGAACCGCTGCGTCTGCTGGCGGAGAAGGAAGTCGGGACTGACTCGGCAGGAAGCCACGCGGAGCGGTATTTGAAGCGTTACGTGGAGATTTTCCGCGAGCAGAGCTTTGGGATTCTGTCGATGCTCAAAAATTTGTTTCCTTCGGCAGCTGCGCCGCTAGCGGCAAAGGAGTCTGCAGGGAGCAGCGAGGAGGACGACTTGCGCCCGCTCATGTCGCCAATGTCGACTTTTTCGCTGCGGCTCGTCGATATTCTGGTCGAGACCCTAACACGATATCTCGGCATCGTCAAGAGCCAAACGTTGTACGATGGGCTCGTCACCCAGGTCATGTACTGCGCTGCCAGCTTGGGTCGGCTAGGGTGTGACTTTGGTATTGTTCTTAGTTGTCTAGGACCCGCGGCGTCGGGGGGAGGCAAGTGGGTGGAAAGTATCAAGAAGCACCGGGCTCTCACGAACAGGATAGAGTCGATGGTTGGAGGGGATTCTAGTCGGCCGGGAAGCTCAAGCAGCAGGGGCCTGAAGTAGTAGTATATACAGATTGGGACGTTGGGCTAATAAAAATGAACATCCCTTCATATTCAAATATTTCATGCTAGATAAACTTAACATACCGTCGCTATTAATATGGTATGCTTATTTGCAAAATGGGAAACATATATATATCATATTCTTCCACAAAAATCTCATTTTGGTGTCGGGAGGATATATGTCACCATATAGTTTTAATGTACACAACTAACCGGGCAAAAAAAAAATCATTTCTGCTGCCCTTTGTATTCCTCTCGGAGGGCCACCAGACATGGCTTAGCCTAATGACGTTATTCTGCGATTGACTCCTGAGCATGCACTCCATACATGATCACGAATGGATTATAGCACACCAGATCAATTGTTTCTTGTTGGGGACCAACCATCTCTATGTTCACGTATATTATAATATATGCAGGCTTAGACCCCCGCAACCCCGCAAAAACATCGCCAAAAGCCCGGGATTAGTGACGCAGCAAACGCCGAGGACGGGTGCAACCGGCGCAACAGTCTCTTTTTCGTAGCACACAGTACAAAGTTACTTAGATTAGTAGGTAAGTAGTCTTGGTGAATTAGGTTTTGTGACGTTTGTGCTAGTAATTCTGCCCACACCCCGAATGCTCCGGTGTCAGTCCGGCGGGCGAACTTTTCTTTCTTTCTTTCTCTCCCTCTCTCCTCCTTCCTACTTGGATGATTATAAAGTGAATACTGCTGGGGCATTTAAATTATCATGGGTTGCAACCATTGTCACTTGGCCAAGGGGCCCATTTCTGCTTGGCTTCACGAGAACTGTTAGATTCGAAACAGGCGATGCCACGATCTATACCCACGCATGCCAACGTCCCACCGAGAGACGAAAACAATAATATCAAACCCAATTGAAGACGCGGGCAGGTTACTTCGTTGCGACTGGCCTTGAGGGGGTAGATGGCTCTTTATACATTTACCAACCGGAACAGCATACACATCAACTTCAATGGCGCCCGCATCTAGTGAGTTTGGACTTTCGACAGGGAGAAAGGGAGGCAGAAAGATGCATAGTAGATGGATGTCTCTACAGCACAATGTTACAGGAGCTAACCAGTACGCACCACTACCTCCAAACAGCCTTCCACTTCGCTGCCGGCCTAGGCTCGGGCATTTTTTCAGCGGTCCTCCTCCAACCCGTGGACCTCCTCAAGACCCGAGTGCAGCAGTCGGGCCACCACTCACTGAAGCAAACCCTTCGCGAACTGCGCCAAAACCCCAATGGCATGGTAGTCAGTCTCTGGCGAGGGACCGTACCCAGCGCTATGAGGACCGGGTTCGGAAGCGCACTCTACTTCACGAGCCTGAACCTGATACGGCAGGCTGCTTCTCGTGCCGGTTCCTCGTCGTCGTCATTGTCTACATCCGCTGCCTCGAAACACTCGTCCTCCCTCCCGCAGCTGAGCAACTCGGCGAACATGGCGTCCGGTATGGTTGCCCGCTCCTTTGCGGGCTTCGTGCTGATGCCCCTCACCGTCATAAAAGTGCGCTACGAGAGCAGCTTGTACTCGTACTGCTCCGTCCTGTCGGCAGGGAGAGACATCGTCCGGACGGAAGGGCGCCGAGGCCTTTTCTCCGGCGTCGGAGCCACCACGATTCGCGACGCTCCCAACGCCGGACTATACGTCTTGTTCTACGAACAGTTCAAGAGTCGGTTGTCGCACCTCAGGCACAGAAGGAGGACCGGGGAGGACGGCAACAAGATGTCTGCGGGGCCGGAGCCCTTCTACTACAGCTCTGCGACCATCAACTTTGTGTCGGGCATGCTAGCGGGAACGACTTGTTCCGTCATTTCGAACCCGTTCGATGCCGTCAAGACCCGAATACAGCTTCAGCCGAAGGATTATCACAACATGTGGCAATCGACGGGCAAACTGCTGAGGGAAGAGGGGCCTAGGGCGCTCTGGGACGGCCTGACACTCAGGATGTCAAGAAAGGCTCTCAGCTCGGCCCTGGCATGGACGCTGTACGAAGAATTGGTGAAAAAAGCAAGTAAGGCTTGGCAACGAGGCAAGGAGACGAGCAGTAGGGGTGTTCCATGAAAGTAAGGGTCAATTACGTTGAGTTCTTTTTCAAATGCCCTGATTTATTCCCCAAGGGACTGAACTAGAGTAGTATCGAAACACCATGGATTATCGTTGAGTAGAGGTCGAAGATACACAGACTGTCCCAGTCTCTTGGAGTTGAGAAGAGTGGATGCAGCAGACTCCCCTCGCAGGACACCACGGCGGTCATCTCGCACAAAGAGCAACGGTTCACGCAGCCAAGTGGAGAACAAATTAAGAAAAATGCCGGCTCTAAAAACAAATCATATTCTGCAAACGGCGAAACTCCTTATCCTAGTGTTCCTCTGGTAAATAAATGACACAATATATCCATGAAAATGACTCCCAGCCGACCCGAGGAGAACAATCACCGACGACCGGCAAAATACAGGAGGGCAGGTGATGGACTCTTGGACCTTGATCGACTCTTGCTACGTGAGCGCGAGCGCGACCGAACGACCTCGAGCTTGGGCTCGGGGAGCAGATGCGGATGGTGATGATGGTGGTGGCCATGGCCGTGGCTGCAAGATTCCTCGACGTAGGTGATCTTGTGCACCTCCTTCTTCTTGGAGGATTCGCGAATCGCCTTGGTGTGCTTCCAGAACATGTCCTGTTCCTCCTCTGGAACCCATCTCTTGATGAGGACGTAGGTTATGTCGTTCTAAATAACTGGTTGTCAGTTACCGGGTCTATGCGCCTTAAACAACATTGCTAGCTTCGCTCCATCAGGGATGGCAGCTTACCGGATCCAATTCATAGTCAATTTGAAACTCTTCCAGCGTCCTCAGCGACAGATGTTTCCGGGACATGCGAGTATACGTCGGGCGGGCGGCGGGCTGGTATGGAACCACGACTTGCTGTGTTTGAGGCTCCGTGGTATAATACGCCTGAGGCTGCCGAGGCGGCGCCTGAGGGGAGACAATCTGTTGCTGGTGATGTTGCTGGTGCTGCACATATAGCTTTTGCTTGTGGTATTCGAGTCGCCTCCTAATTTCTTCTTCCTCCTTTTGGCGCTCCTCCTCCTCTTCTTCCTCGAGCCTCGACGGGACCATCTCCTTGTTGAGGATGGCAGTAATGTCCTTTTCGTCAACACCGGCGTTGAGGAGGTCTGACTGGAGCTGGGCGCGGTACTGGCGCTCGAACTCCTCCTTCTCGCGCGCTTCCTTCTCAGCCTTCTCCCTGAGCTCGAGCTCATACTTCCTGATGGCCTCCTTCTCGACCTCCTCGCGCCGCTTCTCCTCGGCCTTCTTCTCCTCGGCCTCCTTCTTCCTCTCGAGCTCCCACTTGGCCTTGAGGTCATCCTCCTCTTTGGCCTTCTCATCATCGGCCTTCTTGCTCTCCAGCAGCTCCTTGAGCCGAGCGATCTCGGTGTCGTGCTTGGCCGCATCGAGCAGCTTCTCCCGCTCCTTCTTGGTTTTGGCGGCGTCCGCGGCGGCCTTGTTGTTGGTCTCGAGCTGCTCGAGCTGGCGCCGGAGGAGCTCGGTCTCCCACTCGCTCTTGCTGTACGTCTTCTCGGGAGGGTCAGCGGGGGGAGCTGCTACCATGTAGCGGCGTCGGGAGCGCGAGCGAGATCTATCGCTCGAGCTCGAGCTAGAAGAGCGCCTGCTGCGGTGCTTCCTGGACTTTTTCTTCTTCTTGTCCTTCGACGACTTTTTGTAGCGACCCCGAGAGGTGTAGCCGTCATCGGAATCTGAGTAGTCCTCGGAGGAGTCCGAGATATTCACCCTGTTGTTGATGATGACGGGACCCGCCGGCGCAACCTGGGAGGCGATAGAGCGGCGCTCGCGGGACTGTGAGCGCGACCCCGAGCGCGACCGACCGCCGGAGCGGGCGGGGATTAAGAGGGTTTCCAGGTCCCCACGGGAGGACTCATAGTAATACGGTGCACGCTGTGGCCTTTCGACGGTTTGGATAGCATGTCGGGGGGCAGTTGGCGACAGTGGGTTTCCATGGCCACGGCGGAAGTGTACATCAACTCCAAATTGATGATCGTGATCATCTTCGCTGTCGCCGTACCCACGGTACTGCGACATGGCGTTGCCTAAGAGGTAAAGAATATAGATCTACTATCGCCGCGATACAATTCCCTAGAGCGCCGCAACGCTCAAGTCACAAACCCGAGTGTGTATGAGTCTGGAGAGGAAAACTTTCGAGTTACCCGCTACCAGCAGGAATCAAGAAAGAAAAGTACAGCAGAGCGGTGACAGCCAAGTACGTTCGGAGGAATAATCACTAATAGCATCGTAGAAGGAAGGAGAAGGAGCGGGGTGGGGAACTGGGGACTATTGAAAAAGCGCGGGGCACAAGATCGCATTATATGCCCTCTTTCGGCCGTGTCCTCAAAAGCCGGTTCTTGGCACAGCAGCAAGCGGACCGATCCATCATAGAAGGAGGTGCCACAGAAAAAAAAATACAGTAGGAAGATAGGCGGTAGGTACCTTCAATATTAAAAATAAGATAAAGAAGATAGGGAGGGAAGGCAAGATCAATACAGCCAGCGGTACGCTGTGTCAGGGGTTGACCACTCCGGCCCCCAAAACAAGAGTCTCGTTAGGCCCGCCCGAGGACGAATAGGAAGAAGGTTGGGTCAAACTTGATAGGTATGTTTACGGCGGTGCACTCGCGAAATACTGAGCTCCGAGTCTCCTCTATTATCCTTTTCCTCATGAGGTTCGTAGTTGATTAAATGAGGGGTGGAAGGATTGAGGGCCGCCGAAAGGCGGCATTAGCTTCGTCACACGATATCAAACCTCAGGTGCCAGAGAGTCGCTGCTGGGTTCCGTATACTGCGAGTAGGTACTTGGGAAATGGCCGTGCGTGACCAATGCAAGACAGAACCAACTGCTTTTAAAATGACCTGGTACAAGGATACACCTGTGCTATATAAACTGCAAAGTCGAATGGAACCAATGGATCAATAACCATCGACCTACGAAAATATATCTCTCTACCTGGTACATACCTACATACTGGATAGGTATCGTGATGTGGGGCGGTGGGGGAGGAAAGAAGAGAAAAGACCAGCCACCCGACTCATGCTCAGCCTTGTCGCCAATACACGCTGTGTTTCGATTGCCGCCCCCATCAGCATCCATTCGTAATTACCACCGTTTTTCTTGTCACGTCTCGCCGGCTCGGCCCAGCATATGGTCGATATGCGTCTGGCTATTCTTGGCCGTTGTCTCGAGGTAGACCAGTTTCTTCCCCAGCCCTTCGTTCTCCCCCTCGAGGTCCTTTAGCTGCTGGCCCAGCTTCACCTTCAGTGCCGGCATGGGGAGGGCAACGAACCTATCCCACATCAACCATTAATAATACACACAAACGTGAAGCAGGCTGGGTACAAGGGCTGGGCCGGGCCGGGCTGTCCTGTCCGCAACTTACATCTTGCCTACACCCTCATACACATTTGTGCTCGGCGACAGTGAAGATATTTCGTTTAACGTCAGCTGTGTCATGCGCATTTCCCTATGCTTGGAGGCCATCTGGGTCCTCGTGAGGCTGATCTGCTGTTGTGCTTGAATCGCCTGCGTCTCAATCTCTCGCACGAGCTGCCGATCCCCCAAGTCACAGACGTTGCACTCCGTCGTCAGTCTATCGCCACCAGGATCTCGTTGTGTCATGTTCAAGGGGTTGTTTCAATGGTGCAACACACCTTCTGGAGAGCTTCGTTGGGTATCGACATCTTGTCTGTGATGCCCCGCGGCACGAAATGAATACAAAAATTGGAGGAGGGGAGAGCGGCACGCGTCTGCTGGCGATGTCGATGTATACTCCGCGGCAAATCCTACTTGCTTAGAATAGACTCAGCAAATTGCTATGTCGGTATGTCCCAATGGTGTTTATGCGGGCCGGGTGAATTAATTGGCATCAAGCATCCGAGTCGTATTCAAGATCTGCTTGGCCGTGTTCACCGGCGGCCGCTGGCTGGCGGATGTCACATGACAGTCACAATAATCATGTCACGTGCGCCCGGTTGTTTTTCAAGTTCAGCTCGGATGTGCGGTACATTACAAATACACGAACAACGCACATAGTAACGTCATTTAAGTTTCTAGGAGATCATTAAGCTCATGTTTTACTAGATCACTAGGCAATAACCACATGAATGAACGAAAAGGCTGAGAGAGAGGGAAAGAAGAAGAAGAAGAAGAAAAAGATCAAGGTTTCCAGCCAAGGACCTGGGACGCAGCTACGGGTCTTTCTAAGCGCCGAATACTACCGGGCAATGATAGCCTACGTCTAATTCACAGCCCAGGTTCGACACTGATTATTAAGCCGATATTTATTTCTGGGAATATGTCAAAATGCAATGCACTTCCATCGACCCGAGTTCAAGCCTCTCCCTCATTCATCTTATTTTCCTACTGTTATGGTAGCTGTGGGAACAGGGCACTAATGGCCCAGGAATAGGTTCATGGCTAAAGCCTTATATGGTAATTCGCATTAATAATGATAATTATGGCTAATGGTGGCTAACCTATAGGTTCTACACTAAATATATATGTACGGGCGCCTACGCCCTGGGGTATGCTTAGGCACGAATATATCTGCTAATAAATATATAGCCTATAATTATATTTTACCGGCCTTTTAAAAAAATACTGTCGTCCTCAATAATAATAAATAATAATAATAAAAATATATGGGGAGAAAAAATTAAGACCATTTATATTTTATAGTATTTTTAATACCGTTTTTAATATTATTTTATTAATATTTCCGCCTTATTTCCCAATTAACCGATTATTTATTATTTATTATACTCGGCCCTAAAACCTTTATATTCGACGAGGTATTATTAATATTTTCTTTTTTTATTAATTATCTTAATATATTTATTATAATTTAATATTTTAACGGGTCCTATTTATAATAAATAATAACCGTAATGGTTATTTAGCCATGGTTTAAACCACTTTACGGAAATTATATTATATATTTTCCAAATCTTTAATAATATAAAACGGTAAACCGTTTGGCCTATTTTTTTAATAATAAGAAATGGCCCAGCGTATTAATATCCCAATTTTCGTAAATAAAAGGCTTTTAGGGTAATATATTCCTTATAAAAATATAATAAAACTTTATTATTTATATTAAAAAATTTTGGTTATTGTTTTTTATTAAAAGAGCGTTTGGCAAGTATAAAAACCATTATAATAGTATTTATTACTTTAATTATATTAATAATTATTAATAATTTTAATATTAATCTTATTTTTTTATTAATTTAAAATAGGCCTAGCCCGTTTAAAATAAATCCCAATATTATCTTATTAGGTGTTTTATTTATTATTATATTAACCGTATTATTATATTCGAATTATAAGCGGTTAATAATTATCGGCCATTTTAATATATTATAAAGGCCGCTGGTATAATAATAAAGGGTAATTTTTAATATTCGAATAATACGTTTAAATTATTTATTTATATTAGGCTTATATATTACGGAATAAAATAATTTAATTCCTATAATTTTTTATACTCGTTTCCAAAGGGCGGATAAAAATTTTCTATTTTTATTAAAAATAATTATTTTAAAAAGGCCCTAATTTTTAAATATTAATACTTCGATCTTTATATTTACCCATTAATAGGTTATCCAGTCCTTTTATTTAAAAACCAAGTTTACCTATTTTAAATACTTATAAATATTTATTAAAATATAATTAATATTTCCGTATTAATTATTTATTTTCGGTAATATTAAAATAAAATTTATTATAATAATATAATACGGGTATAAGGGATTTATAATAAATTATAAATTTCCGAAATATTTATGGGTGCGTATTTTATTTACCTGGTAATCCGGGCATTATTAAATATACTTAACGAAAAACTTTTAATTATAAGGGAAATAAAATTAATTAATTATATTTTTAATCCTATTAGCGGATAAATAGTTTAGGCCGTATAAATATTTAAAAATATTTAAAATATATACGGCGGGTACGTATAATTTATTAAATTATTCGTCGGTTCGCTTTTAAAATAATTTTTTATTATTAATATAAAAGGGAAAATGTACTTTATCCGGTATATATAATCGTAAATTATATTATATAATTTTTATAATTAATTTCCATATCCGATTATAAGGGTATACGGCTATTTATTTATCCTTATATTAAGGATTTATTTAAATAAATATTATAATTTATTTTTTATAAAATGGTTTAACCTTAAAATTAATCCCTTTATTAATATTATTAAATATTAAATATATTAAAGGTAATTTAATAAAGGGTATTATTAAATATCCCGTAATATTTAATATTTTAATTATTATTATTTTAATTAAAAAGTATAATAATTATACCTTTTTATTATTATTAGGGAAATCCTTTAAACCTTTAAATTGGCTTATTATAGTATGGGTTTTAAGCTTTATTAAAAGGCAAGATAAGGCGTTTAATATAATATAATAATGGCCTGGTTTATAAAATATTCTTAAATCGAATTTATTTATATATTTTATGACCCGGATTAATTTTAGGTTTCCCTTAAATATTGCTATTATAATGGTAATATTAAATTATTTTTAAAAATTAAGGATAATATTATAATTAGTAAAGATTATTATAAATGGTCGCTTTCCGGAATCGATCCAATATCGGTATTTTTTTAAAAGCCAAATAAATCCAAAAACTTTTATTTTTATTGGCCAATATTTCTTTTTTATATCGGAAAAGGTTTTGCTTAAAAAAACTATAGGCTGTACTATTATTCGTGGGGGGTATATTATTACGGTTCCGTTTTTTATTAATTTAAGCAATATTATTTCGTCCATATAATACGCTTTTACTCCGATTCCATTCCTAAAAATATCCACGTTTATAAAAAGCTATCTTTCTCGGGAGAAAAAGGTTAAGTTTCTCTCTTTTAATAAAACAGCTTTAATTTCCTTAAATACTGCCTTCTCCCTTATGGATGGTTCGCCATACGGCCTTTTAAAAGCCCATACGTCGCGGCGGGGACCGCTTTTAAGGATTAATGTTTTCTTTTCCTTAACCTTAGTTTTTGCTTTACGTAATATTATAATCTTTTATTTTTCTAAGGGTTTAATTAAAATATTAAAAAAAGGTACTATATATTATAATTAATTTATAAACCCGATAAATATTTCCAGGTCCTTTAAAAATTATGGAAATATTAACTTTTATATGGCTTTTAGCTTTTCTTGGCTTATTAATATACCAAAGCCATCGATATATTTTCTAAAAATAATAACGAATAGGAAAATAATAAATAATTTAGATATTTTAATATTAATATTTTTTTTTTTAAAAAGTTTAAATATTCGACGGAAATCTCCGATATATTTATCCAGGGTGCCCGATCCAAGAATAATATTATTACAATATACGTTTAAAACTGGTACCGGATCCAGAAAAATATTCATTTATTATTAAACGTATACGTTTAAATTATAAAAATCTATAATGGTATAATAAAAGGTAAATTATCCCATTAATATAATAATCGTAAATATTTAACGGTATTTTAAATAATTTTTCCATTAATAATAAAAGGCTACGGTATCCAAAACTATTATAAAACGGTATATAATAAACTTTATAAGCATATTATCTTGGGTTTTTATAAAATAATTATCGAAAAGAATAAATTTATTTAACCGTCGAATATTAATAACCATATATCCTTTTTTCTTACCGTGGACCATTTTCCAAACCATAAATATTGGAAAACTAAAAGGAACTAATTTCGTGGTTCTTTCGATTTATCCTTAGCTTTCGAATTTTTAAATTATCTTTTTAATAATCTTTAAATTTTCTTCGCTAAATGGATATACCTTATACTTTTTTAAAAGTATATTTTACCAATTATTTTATAATTTAACTTTTAACCATTAATCCTTTAAAATATCGGTAAAACCCCTATTTTTAAATATATTCGTATATTTGTTAATAATAAATTTTATAACTTTTAAAACCTTTAGGTTTTCGGAATAAATGGCAACACCATTAGGGTGGTATTCCGTTTTTCCGCCCATTATAAAAACATCCCTATCGGAAGCCAGCTTATATTTTAAAAAAAGGGTGCGTATAACGAAATTTATAACTTTTCCGTCGGGATCCTCGATTAAAAATATATTATATAATCTCTTAATCGAACTAAAATATCCGATTATTTATTTTAAAATTATTCGTATAAATTTACTGGTATTATTACGGATAATAATTTCGAATATAATTATATTATAAAATATTATAAAAGCTAAAAAAATATTTTATTCGAGGGGTTTAAATAATAAATCTTGGTAATCGGATATTGGTATTTAATAATATATTAATAAAATGGCGTAGGTATATATCGGCATTTTTTAATATCTGCTTATTTATACGCGGGTTTTAATCTTATTTTTTTATTTTTTTATTTGGATATTTATAAAAATTTTATAAAAGCCTATAAATATTTTTTTCTTTTAAAAATTAATTATAAAACTTTCCGCCGCCAAAATATCCATTTTTAATAATATATTAATTTATAAATCGTTTACCAATAATACTTCCCTTATAAAACCCGTAAAAATTATTATATTTTAATTATAATTTAATATTCCCTAAATATATATCGGTAATAATATATATTTATCCGCCATATATATTACGGTACCGATACCTTTAATAATAATTAGGATTAATTTTTATTATAATTTAATTTTAAAATATATATTAGCGATTTATTTTTTATTTACTAGGCTTTTAAAATAACCGGTATTAAGGTAAACGTAATATTTATATTATAAATGCTTAGGATTAGGGGTAATATATACTTTGGTATAGGTTTATAATTAAAAACCAAAACCTATTCTAAGGTCGGGACCGGCGTCCGCCGTAAACTTAAAAATAAATAATTTAAGATTATTTTTAGGGTTAAAGCCTATTAATTTATTAAGGTTTATATAATAAGAATTATTTTACTTTTTTATTTATTTTTAAGGCTTTATAACTTTATAATATATAAATATTTATATTTTATTTCGGCCTTTAAAAATATAGTGGACATTTATTAGGTATTTTTATAATTTATTCCTATTAGGGAAATTTATTAAATAAGCGGTATATTTGGTTTTTACGGGTATAATATTATTTATTTTAAAAAAAATATAATCCCCGTTATTTATTAATTCGTTTATTTAATAACCGTCGGCATTAATATAATGGGTATTATAATAAGGCGTATTCTTTTTTATATTATTTACCTATGGTTTTTTTTATACTTGGTTTACCATTTTATTAAAAAAAGGCTCTTAATTAAAGTCGGGTACCTTATTTTTTATTTTACCCATATATATTTTACCCTTTTCGAAGGGATTTCGGTTTTATTTAATATTATAAAAAATATATTTTTAATATTAATTAATATTTTATTAATTATTTTTATACCCTAAGGATTAGCCACCGTTAATTTATTATTAAAAATAATTTATTTTAAATTATTTAGCTTTCCAAGGTATACTCCCCTATTTTTAATCTTACCAATTTCCCATATATGGTTAAGTTTATTATTAATTAGGTTAATTATTTAATAATTTATTATTATAATTTATTCGGTAAGGGTTTTCATAATTATTCCCAAATATATTAAATATTAATTTATCTTATAATTATTATTATGATCGGTTATATTATTCCTTGGCCTTATTTAATAATATTAACTTTTTATTATTTAATTTTTATAAAAAACTGGTATATATAATTATAAATATAGGTTTCTCGATTTGGCTTTTAATTTCGGTATTAAATAATTCGAATAAATATAATAATTATACCGGGATATTTATTCCGTATACTTTAATATTATTAATTATAATTTTAATATATTATTATATAAATTATTTATTAAAAAGGTACTAAAGGGTAAAACGCCTTATTTTAAGGGTAATAAGGGCGTCCGATTTTTATTTTTTAAAACATTTAATTAAATTATCCTTAATTTTATTAACCAATATATTAATACCAGCTTTTTTAAGGTTTATAAATTCGATATTATACCATTAAAAAATAAAACCCTTTAAGTAAAAAATCCAGGTATCGAGTACTTATTTCTTTTAGGTCTCGGCTAATTTTTTTAATCGTTTGGCGAATATATAAATATTAATATAAAAATTATAATATTTTTCGGTAATAATACCGAGTCCTTTTTTATTTTCCATATTAAGGTTAAAATAATTAATATTATTTAGGCGAAGGGAAAAGGTATTACCGTATTTTATACTTTTAATAATGGTAATAATAAGGCCGGTAATTTATTTAATAAATTCCCGATTTTTTACGAATATTTTGTCCATAAAATTAGTTAGGATTTAAACCTGGTTATTTTATAAGCCGCCGGCGTCTCCCATATTATTATTTTATTTAAAAATACTGCCGCCTTATTTAGGAATTAAAATAATTCTAATTGGTTTTTTTCCGGCTATTACCGTTTATCTTATAATAAGGGCTCGGGGTCTTTTAATAAATAATAATATATCCGTTATATTAAATGGGGAGGGGGAAATATCGTTAGGTAGGGTTGGAATACTTTTAATTATTGGTATATTAATAATCGCAGGGTTTTAAAATTTAGGAAATATAAATTAGGGTTATTAGCCACGGTTATTTTTTTAATTTATATTTTTTTATACCGGCCGAAAAATAAATGGGCAGTTTTTTAAACGCTTATTTAAGGGTATATTAAGTATAAATTTTATTATTATAGTGTTTTAAAAATCAGGTATAAGGAAAATATAATGGCCTAATATATTTTAATCCTGGGCGGGGAATAATAATAATCCCAGTAGGGGAAATTTACCCTTATAGGTAAATATTAATAAAAATTATAGCGTTTTAAGGTTTAACTGGGTAGGGCTAATTTATTACTATTATAATTATGTATTTTTGGTGGCTGGCGGTACTGGTATTATAAATAAGGAAAGCTTCTCTAATGTCTCGCTTAATACTGCCCTATTAGAAGATTCTTAAACGGGGGAGGATTTTTTAAGGGTAACCGTCTCTCGGAGATTCCTAATAGCCCTAATGGCCGCGTTAAGGCCTCTTTTATCGGTGGCCCATTGGAGAGGCCAGCGTTCTTCTTCGGGCTGGAGGTCTGTAATTATTTATTGTACAAAGGCGAGGTCTTTTATATCGAGGACCGGCCGAACAAATTTGTAGAACTCGAGGAGGTATCTTGCTCTTCTTTCTTAAGCTTTGGTGGCTGGCATAAGGGCAGCTGGAAGGTTTTTAATCGACGTCGATTTTAATAAAAAAGAGAGAGTTAAAAGGGAGGGTCGAAGGTTAAAGCAAAATGACGTAGGGAAAAAGAAAAGGTCCGTCGTCAGACCAAGTAGATGCTATAAAAGGGAGGGTCGAAGGTTGAAGCAAAATGACGTAGGGAAAAAGAAAAGGTCCGTCGTCAGACCAAGTAAATGCTACCAATTTGTTATGGTAGCTGTGGGAACAGGGCACTAATGGCCCAGGAATAGGTTTATGGCTAAAGCCTCATGTGGTGATTCGCATTAATGATAATGATTATGGCTAATGGTGGCTGACCTGTAGGTCCTACGCTAAGTATGTGTGTGCGGGCGCCTACGCCCTGGGGTGTGCTTAGGCACGGACGTGCCTGCTGACAAATGTATGGCCTGTGGCTACACCTACCCTGACGACTCCGTACCCACATAAATACCAGCGACTACCACCCGTCATTGTACACTTCGTCGTCTTCTTCCCGTTAACTTCGCCCTTCTTCAAAATGGTCACATTCTTATGTGCGAGCATTCTCCCGATTGAAACCCAAAAGGGCTAACTGTCTGGGGTGGCACATGGGTCTATACATGTCCATGTTCTTGCAGGAAATGTGATAGTGACAATTTATGACAACATACCAAAAGCCCGCCGCCCAGGAAGGCCCGCAACTCTACGGTTCAAGTTCTCTCCGTTTTTTCCAACACCTATTCCACTTTCTTGCTTCATTTACCTTTTGCACCTCCGTGGTCGACACGCACAACCTCGGCAAAAGATGTCACCATGTTGGGCCAAACAAACTTAAAGTGCTTCTCCATACCGTCCAGGAGAGCGTTAAGCCAAATCCACCAGGTGATGTAGTAGTACCCTAGGGGGAATGATACAAAAGTCAGTGATCTTTCTGTTGGAGGCTACGTCAGAGAGCAGAGACAGAAACTCGCATATGAATATCCTGCTCCAAGGCGTAGGTAGGCATGAAAGTTTCCCGTTTTCTTGTACCAGCTTACCTCCGATTCCAGTCAGAATATGCCACCATGCATGACCCTCGAGAAGAATAGCCCACGGAAGCAGGACGTGATTCCGCCACTGCAGGAAATAGCCACAGTACCAGTTGTCCAGATTCCAAATGAGATATCCAGACAAGAACATCGTGAGTCCTACAGTCATATCAAATGCTTCATTAGCCTAGTTCATCTTTAGCATACTCTAGAAATGAAACTATGATACCCACCATAAGCCAGCATCCGCCGCATCTCCTTGAACATCGATGCGGAAACAGCCGGTCCCATTCTCTTCTCCAACTGTGGACGAAGCTCGAACTCCATCACGTAGAGGCTCCAGAAAACGATGCTCACGGTTAGAATGCCATATGCGTTCTGGTGGAACTTTGGGTCCTTGGTGATGTGGTAATAGCCGGTGATAAAAGCCGCCACCCCAATCAAGGATACGCCGAGGATAACGGTAACTCTAGTGGATTTGCCGTGGGTAGTCGCGGCGAAGCACATCAAGCAGGTCGTGTAAATCATGGAGAGCTCATCAAAAAGCTGCATCGGGTACTTGAGTGTCGCGTGGAATGATATCGAGCCCAGCCCAACAATCAAATACCCTGCGTATGCGAGGAGGAAGATGGTGGGATGGCCGTTCCGCATGCAGCTTCTGATGCCTTTGAAACCTAACCACAGATATATTGCATTTGTGAGGGTCTGAAGATGGTGGAATCTAGATGAGCCAGCTAGTTCATAGGAAGAAAGGTTGTGATACATAGCATAATACGTACATTACATGCCTCTGCTATGTAATATGTCATAGCATAGCTTTTGGGTTGAGTGATGATCAGAGATTAGAACGATGCCAACCTGATAGATGGACAAACGAGGGTCTTTCATGATACTAACTCTTCCTCGCACCAGTTTAAGGTCGAAGTTTGATCACCCCAAAAGCCTTCCCGGTCTTCCCGGTAGGGAATTTGGAGTGGAGACGTTGCAGACATTTTGGGCTTTTTCCCCTCTTCTTTGTCTTATATTATCGAGCGGATGCCGGCTGACTCGGATGATATATCACCTAGAGGCAAGACCGTGACGTGCGTATTTCCTCGGGTGAAAGAAAGTCCGCAAAGGCGCTTTGAGGGTTGGTAGGTCAATGAACGATCCGAGTCTCAAAAAGGGTGTTGGTGCTTTTGCGTTATTTTGTTTTATACAAAACCAGGCTGCGTATGTGCCAGTACGTGGTGGTTACGACGAGACAACATACAAGACTCTGCAGGAGCCAGACGGAATGTTTAGTGGCTGAAAGAACGAAAAGGGACATGACAACGAAACATGTGACGGGCAGAGGTCGAGCTATTCTATTATATCTCAATCCCGAGCAATCCGATGGCGGCAAGGACGGCCTTGTAGGCGGGGCGATAGGCCAAGGCGAGTAAAACCCTGGAGCAAGAAGTCGGGTTCGTTGGTGTCCCCACATAGAAGAAGTAGCTTGTCAGCATAGCACGGGGGTGCCGGCCCAGCTGGAGCTTGTCTCGTGGTAGACATGATCATGTACAGTCCTCGTAATAATACTATTGTGGTAAGGCTTTTTAGGCAGCCTCAGATCTAACAACGACACCGCTGGGAACCAGGTTTATTTGAATAGCTGGTACGTCATTGAGGATTAGGACTCTGTCACATGCTGCAAGTGGTCGCATGGATCGAGAATCAGAGCTGTTTGCTGCAAGGTCGATCAACGGGTCGGGAGTCGGAACACACTAGCTGTATCATTCTCAGTTATGTAATATAAGTTAGTGCACGACAATAGGATAGTTGCCTAACTGTGGTAAGAGCTATTCAATTACCGGGGCTCTGAATCCCTGTGTGTGGGCATCTGCCCCCCACACCCCGGATATGTAGGTTGTAACATCTTTCCTTCATAATGCCACTTTTTTGTGCCTCGTCGGCCACGCAATCATCGTCGCTCTAATCAAACAACAATCGCTATTCCTCGGGCTACCACAAGCCGTTGTTGATTATACCGAACATGAATCTAGCACCACCGCTGCCACCATGAGTTCTGGGAACAAACCGTCGTGGGGTTCCTTTCTCTCGCAGGCTGTTGCCGGAGTTGAAGCTCGCCTCGACAATATTCTCGCTGAAGACGAAGACGGCGCCGCCAATTGCACCAATGGCAAAAGCCAACCCTCGTCCGTGAAGGGAACAATACCAAAGCAGCAACCCTCCCCAGGTACGACGGCTTTAACGCTTCCCAGAATCCCGTCAACCACTTGTCCCCCTTTTTCCCTGAATTGGGTTTGATCGTCTAGGCTGACGGAAGGCTGACAACTCATGCAGCTGTCTCTCGAGCTGCCTCTACCAGTAGCCGAACAACTGACCGTCTGCAACAAAGGCTTCAGAAAGCCATAGCAGCTAAAGCCGCCACAGCGGGCTCCCCGCGACAATCCACCGACCTATCCCGTCAGTCCTCAGATCGTGCCCGCGAGTCCCTCGACTACCCCGGTCTCTCCGCCGACCATTCTACCCAGTCCGCACCGGACAGTCCCTCATTAGATGACGACAAAGAAAGTGCCGCAAAAGAACGAGGAGGTGGTAATAAAGCGGTTGCCGAGGGGACAGATAAAAATGCTGAGGGAAAGGATGAATCCGATGCGAAGGAAGATAAGTCGCTAGACCACAAGCTAGAGGCAGAACCTGCCTTCCCTGCCGAAGTGCCCGAGATCAAGGTATCAGAGGAACCAGAGCTAGACTTAGTGCCCCAAGAAGCACCTCAACTAGAAGCGGTCAACAGCAACACCAATAGCAAGGTCGTCGCTGCGCTGATGGATGAGCTCGATCGCCTCAAGTCGGCTCTCCAGGTGAAGGAACGTCAAGCTTCAAACCTAGAGGCCAAGCTTCAAAAAGTTATGACGAGTCTTGAAGCTGCTAATAACAAGGTGCGCGCGGCGGCGGCCAGCGAGAATGACAGGAAGGCGATCAGGGAATTGGAAGAAACTGTTGCTTCACTTGAAGTAGAGAAGCGACTAGCAGCTGACCGAGCCAAGAGACAACTCGCAGAGCTCAAGGAGCGGGCCGACCGAGCTACTCAAAATGCGAATAAGGTGGAGCTGGAATCAAAAGCCGAGCTCTTGGCCATGGAGAGTCGCCTTGAAGCAGTCAGATCCCAGGCAGAGGAAGTCACAACTAGCCCACAGGCTGATTCAGAAGCGAAGCTTCTCCGTCAGCTCCAGAATCTCCAAGCCCAACATGCCAGTGCCAGCGCGAACTGGCAGGGAATAGAAACCACCATGTTGTCTAGGATATCTAGCATTGAGAATGAGAGGGACGAGGCGCTGCACCGCGAATCGGAGATGAGGAAAAAAGCCCGGGATGCGGTATGTCTAAAAAACTTCCTTTTAGGTTGTGGTCTTGCCGTCTTTCTCATTTTGCTGACTGTTTACTCAGGCCGCTCGCGCAGAACGACAAGAAGAGGAGCTCGAGGACGCGAGGTTGAGCACCCCCAACATGGATCATATTAATAGCCAACACAAGGCGCAAGCAGACAGGCTTACGGAGCGGGCAGAGATGGCAGAGATGGCTCTTGCAGAAGCACGAGCAGAGATTGAGAAGCAAAAGCAGGCTCTCGATGAGGAAAAACGCAAGCGCCCCGATAATGAGCGCCGCGCATGGCTTGAAGATCTTCCACAGACTTACAGACCAGGAACCTCTAGCGGGCTGGGGTCGCCACAACTAATAGTCCCATCAAGGACTTTCAGCTCCGACTACCTAGGAGCGTCGCCGCTACCGGTAAAGGCTAGAAAGCCATCGTCTCCATCGAGTAATGGCGAGGCGGGCCAGATGGTTCCACCGAGGCGTCCCTCCGCACTTAGCTATATCCAATCCATGGTGTCTTCTACCGGCGGCGGTCAGACAGCCTCCCTGGTGTACGGAAGCACCTTTGGCGATGCCGAGACACCACCAGTTCCCCCTGACGACAAGGATGAGATGTCAGACCCGATTGAGTCCATCGCGGCACCTGCGCATGGGATGCCGGATGTTGCTTCCATCTCGACCATTGCGGCGGGTCCGTCCGTGCAGCTCGTGGAAAGGATGAGTGCAGCAATTAGGCGGTTGGAGAGCGAAAAGGTTGCGGCCAGGGAGGAACTGGGTCGGATATCTAGCCAGAGAGATGAAGCCCGTGGCGAGATGGTGACGTTGATGAAAGAAATCGAGTCCAACAAGGCTGCGGTGGAAAAGGTGGCTGACCTCGAGTCGCAGGTTGAAGAAATAAACCAGCGCTATCAGACGACCCTAGAGTTGTTGGGAGAAAAGAGCGAGCTGGTTGATGAGTTGAAAGCGGATGTGGAAGATGTCAAACAGATGTACCGGGAGCTTGTGGAAAGGACTGTACGATGAGACGATAATCAATCCAGTCAGTCCTCGTCTTTTCTCGGCACGTAGGCTCGAACCCTTGTAAATAGGTACTTTGTGTTGAATTCTAGAATCCCACCAGACATGAGGGACCCTTATTTATAGTTTCTCCCAGTATGTCCTAGCCTAGCGTAGCTACTAACACCATGTATGAAATAGCTATTAGATTGGCAGTCCATCATGTGCTCTTGTTGCCACTGCATTGCACGGTTCTACACAGTAGCGTCTGCAGCCCGGTTTGCCTTAATCTCAACTAGCCCCACCACAGTTAGGCTGGCACTACGAATGAATTTAATACTATTCTCAAACATTGAACCACTGGTGACAAACACCATATCCAACCAGATCTTAGTTCCCCACAGCACCCTCGCCGTCTGCGTAGTGCATTGCGGTCGACGATGGAGGATGACGGCGACAAGTACGCCGCCCACGCCGCGGCCAGAGAAGGCAACCGTGAGATCCCCTGTCGTTTTATCTTCTCTTTCCATCGCAAAAACCCCAGGCTAATGTTACAGTAACAACATTTCAACATCTACTCGAGGACAAGCCCAAGCTAGCGACCCTCGAGGACCCTGACGGCCGGGTGCCGCTGCACTGGGCCTGCTCATCAAACTCTTACCCCATAGCCCTCTACCTGAGCACGCTCAAGTCGTTCGACCCGGACGTGCAGGACGCCTCCGGGTGGACGCCTCTCATGATCGCGGGGAGCGTCCAGGACGCCGACAGTCTGGTCGGCCTGCTGCTGGCGAGGGACGCAGACGTGAACATGACCACCAACGGCGGGCAGAGCATCATGCACTTTGTCGCCTCCAAGGGGAACCTGCATCTCGCCCGCAAGCTGTTGGCGCAGAAGCCCAAGCCCGCCAGCGCCAGGATAAGGGACAATAGGGGCCTGTACCCGATTCACAGGGCCGCGGCGGCCGGTCATACCGTCCTCGTGAAACTGCTCATCGAGGCCGGTAGGAGCCCGCTCGACGCCACCGACCAGGCTGGGTATACTGCTTTACATCATGCCGTGGCTGAGGGACATGGGGACACGGCCGTGCTCCTTCTGCAGAATGGAGCCGATGCGACCAAGAAGGACGTAGATGGGACGCTCGCCATAGACCTGGCTCCCGATACTTCAGTAAAAAAGTTCATCCATCAGCAGGCAGAGCGTGAGGGTATCAGCTTGTAATCCACACTAAATGCAGCCTGCATATCTATGCTTGCTTTCACGAGTCGGAGGATGGATGCCTGGTGGAAAACAGGGAGAATCGTAAAAACATTCGAATGACTTCGTGAAACATTTCAATACAACCATTTGAACTCCCGGGTCTTCCCATCGCATCATTATTTATAGATATAAGTGTGCATATATACAGTGATGAAGAAATGTCATCAACCACGTCATCCATCCTCACCCGCTCGCTCTTGCCCTCTTAGCCCAGCCCGGATCCCTCCCAAAAGCTATCTTCTGGAGGGCTTCCCTTGCTGAGCTCGGAGAAGTCGACCGAGCACAAGTCCAGATTTGCTCGCGGCATCTTCCAACTTTTCATCACATCAAGTCTGGAGGCGAACTGCATTCCCATCCCCCCTCCCTCATGCCAGGCAATATGGCAGTGGAAATACCACAGCCCCGGGTTGTCGGCAACAAACCTAACCAGGAGCCACCCGAAGCCCTCGATGGTAGCCGTGTCCCTCCTTAGAGGGTTGCTGAGAACGGATGATTCCACCTTCGTTCCGGGAAGCAACCCTTTTCCCTTCGGCGCCAGCCCGAGGGACTCGTAGCCAGGGAAATATCCGTGTCCCTGTGCCAGGACAAACATTTGGTACCCATGAAGGTGGAAAGGATGGTTTCCTTCGTCGAGGTTCTGGAGGACAAGGTCCACCACTTCGATCGAGTCTTGGCTGATAACCAGTTCGTGCGGCAGGTGAAACGCTTTCTCGTTAACTCCAGCAATGGAAAACGACTCGTTCCCCTCATGGAGACCGTCTACGATGCGATGGAGAGTCGGAGAGCCAACTTGAGGGCGGAACGAAGAGCCATTTACAAATCCACGCTCGAGCCTCCAGTCGCCGATCTTCATGTTTACAACCATGTCCCATGAGCGGTCCGCAACTTCGGGAGCATCTACTGCTGGGACTGGCTTGTACGCGGTTGATTTCATGTCCTTGCACTCAGTGGCCGGCTTTGACTTACGCCATCTTGGCGGTGAAGGGGGCTTCTTCGCGCGCTTTCTCCTTCTCCCTCTTGTCTGCCGAGGCTTAGAACTTTGAACAGAGCTTTTCGTATCCTGATAGGACAAGCGTGCCATAGCCTCCCCGGATCCTGGAACAGTCCCGGTAATACACTCTTTTATCACGTGTGCACGAATCCAGAAATTTTCTCCCGGGTTGGTGTCAGGAGGTTGCTGCACCACAACACTGTATCTCTGGCCGGGACCCAGTACAATCTTGTGTTCCGGAGTTGGCTCGATAGCAACTCCGTCCACCTCCACCATCTGGAGGACGTTTGCATGGCCGTCGATGGAGACATCAAACCATGCGAAACCGCCCGTGTTGATTATGCGGAGTCTATGGGGAGAACCAAGGGGCAGCTCGACCGAGGGCGTGCTCAATTTTGACGTGTCGCAGTGGCGACCAGGGAAGTCTATACAGTCCACCTTGTTTTGGCCGTTGATGAGTGCGCCGTCAGGCACGGGAGATGATTCGCTCCCAGGAGAGAGCTTCTTGAACATGAGCCCGGCCGAGAGGTCATGGTACCAGTCTTGGACAAGGACGACCTGGTCGGTGTCATACTCGCTGAACTTCTCAATGGGAGAGTGGATGATGAAAGGGCCAAAGAGGCCATCAAGGGCCTGGGCGCCATGGTGAGCATGGTACATGTACGTTCCAGACTGGTCCAATGTAAACTCGTATGTAAATGAATGCCCAGGCGGGATCGGACACTGAGTTACGCCGGGGGCACCGTCCATCCAGTTCGTTCCGTTTTGGAACAAGCCGTGGAAATGTATCGACGTGCTGTTTTTAGCCCGGTTGATGATGTTGAAGCGGACAGTGTCGCCTTCGTTTGCTTCCACCATTGGACCGGGGAACTTGCCGTCGATAGTAATGATGGGGCGGAAGATGCCGTCCGGATTTGCTATCACATTCTCGATTTCCCATGTGTACTTGCGAGTCGTCGGCGGCGCATCGAAGTCCCAGTTGGGACCGAGTACAAAGTCGCTTGCCGGTCTCCTGAAACCCGGGTTGACGGCGACTGGGCGAGACGAGAAGGTGAGCACGGCAAAGAACAGAACGCATGCAGAGAACGCTGCCAGGACCATGATTCTCATCGCGTTCATCAGCCCCTCGCGAGTGAGCCAGCCGCAAGATGTTGCTTTCGAGCTTGGAGAGCCCACATGCAGGAAACTACTCGTCTCCTCGTCGCCTCCACTGTCGCCGGCGAGACCGGCCCTTAGAAGCAACATCTGCTGTTCCTCGTTTCCATCGTTTTCCTGTCCAGCACGTCCATCCCGTCCACCGCGTTCTTCCCGACCGGTCGATTCATCCTCCTCCAGCACTTTGAAATCGTCATCCTGGTGGTGAGAAGGTCGTCGTCGAGGACTAAACGGAGCGGAAGAAAAAGAAGACATAGATTGATTCATGGCCAGCAAGAACCCAAGGTCATGACGTCAAAAGGAGCGATAAGGGCGAGCATATGCGACGATCGTGGGTTTGAAATCCCACTGCGAAATTGAAACGAAACAGCAGGTCTAAAATGGAGACGGTACAATAATCATGACGAAGTCGAAAAGCGAGAGTCAAGAACAGACGGAGAGATTTCACAGCTCCAACAACGAAAGGACGGAGAGACGGAGGTACACATAATTACGATTCAGCTCGGGGTCCCAGTCCTATTTATTGATACGACGGACGGAGGAAATATGGACAGAAAGAAAAGGCTACTGCGTACGTTCGGAGCTGGAACTCCAAGGGGTTCAGATGGTTGTGTGGTGGGTGTGAATGGTCGCCGAGGGAGAGTCGTGGCAACGTAAGAGCTCAAAATATTAGCCACCCAGGAGCCAGCATTAAGGTGGAGTGGCGTGGTTTCTCTTGTAGGTACAGATCGTAAGACCCGGTGCTGCAGGCACCAGTGTCGAGCTACAAGACTCGGAGTCATGCGGTTTTTGGCATGTGGAGTATGGCAGATAGCGATAAGCCGGGCACTTGTTGAGTATCTCCCCTCAGTACCTCCAGCGACGCGGTATCTACACACCCCTGCTCGCACCCCAGCTCGCACCCCAGCTCGCTTTGCGCAGCCTTGTCTCGACGCCATACCGTTTTTTTCTGTTTGTTTTTTTCCCCTCCAGACTCCTCAAATTGCATGATAAAGGACCTCATCCCCGACCGCCAAGCTCGTCTCTTCTGCCTCGACTTTTATTCGAATCCCAGTCCCAACTCGATTTTGTAGCGCAAGATACCAACTACCAGCCAACTCAATGGCTACTCCCATCGCGGAACCGGTCGCTGCCCTCGCCTCACAGGGTCGGCTGCAAGACCTCGCCGCGGAAAACTCCAAGACAACGCGATCGATATTCAGCGGACCTCAGGAACGAAAACGACGAAGGAGCGACGCCGACACTCTCCAATCCACCTTCGACGAGTCGATACGCATGCGGTCCGAATACCAAAACGTCCAGTCGCTCCCCCCTTCGCTCGTTGCGAAACAGCAGAGCGCCGTAGATGCCCGAAAACGCAAAATCCGTCCGACACCGAGCACTACGGGTGGTTCTAACGCGACCCCCTCTTTTTCATCCAAGGCCCTCGTGCGTCGAGAGGCGAAACCTCAGTCCTTCCTAGGAGCGCCGGCAGTAGGGGGGATAGAACAAACTGGCCTTGTACGGCACAACTCTGGAAATCCCACGCTACGTCCCGTGCGACCGGACTGGCATCCTCCGTGGAAGTTGATGAGGGTTATATCTGGCCATCTTGGTTGGGTGCGGAGTCTCGCAGTCGAGCCGGGGAACCAGTGGTTTGCAAGCGGTGCTGGCGATCGCACCATCAAGATCTGGGACCTCGCGTCTGGCTCTCTCCGACTCACCCTCACAGGTCATATCTCAACGGTTCGGGGACTGGTAGTCTCGTCGAGGCACCCCTATTTATTCTCGTGTGGCGAGGACAAGATGGTCAAGTGCTGGGATCTCGAGACGAACAAGGTGATCCGCCATTACCACGGACATCTGAGCGGTGTCTACGCGCTCTCCCTCCACCCAACCCTCGATGTGCTTGTGACGGGTGGTCGAGACGGAGCTGCCCGCGTTTGGGATATGCGAACGAGAAGCAACATTCACGTTCTTTCGGGCCACACAGCAACCGTATCGGACGTGAAGTGCCAGGAAGCGGATCCCCAGGTTATCTCGTCCTCGCTCGATTCGACTGTGCGTATGTGGGATCTAGCTGCCGGAAAGACCATGGGCGTTCTCACACATCACAAGAAGGGCGTTCGCGCCTTGGCCACGCACCCTACCGAGTTCACCTTCGCCACCGGCAGCACGGGGAGTATCAAGCAATGGAAGTGCCCAGAGGGTGCCTTCATGCAGAACTTTGAAGGTCAAAACGCAATCATCAACACGTTGGACGTGAACCACGAGAACGTGCTGTTCTCGGGAGGCGACAATGGGTCCATGAGCTTCTGGGATTGGAAATCGGGGCATCGGTTTCAGGCCCTCGATACCACTGCTCAGCCCGGATCCCTTGATGCGGAGGCCGGAATTATGACTTCGACATTCGATCAGACTGGCCTTCGTCTCATCTGTGGCGAGGCTGACAAGACAAGTAAGTGCCTTGTTATGATGAAATTTCAATGCCCCCTCGATACCTGATGAAAGACTGCAAATTCTAACTTTTCAATCAGTTAAAATTTGGAAACCTGACCCGGACGCAACCCCAGAAACCCACCCCCTTGAGTGGAAGCCGACTCTCGGTCGAACAAGGATATGAAAGTAAAGGGCCCCAGGATATTTGCTGTACGCAGGGGAAACGAGATGTGAAATTGAGGGAGAGGATGGGGGTCATGATAAATATATGTAAATACATCATACTCGATAGTTCATTAACAAGCATGTAGGAGCCAAGGAACAAAAGGCAAAGATTGATGATGGCGTTGATCACGATGTACATGAGTCGGTTCTATTTGTTGGCATTCTATATATACCCATCTAATATGCTATCCTCGTTCCAATAACCTCTGGATCATCCCTAAATGCAAGACGAATCTCATCAGCTGATATGCCAAGACGGACCTTTGAGGGTCTGTCCAACTTATGACCCTCTAGCACCAAGATACCCGCCTCTTGCAAATCCATCGAGGTTCGACCAACGGCAGTCAGCCTTGTCTTTGCTCCACCCTTCTGGGGTGGGACTAAAAACGTTATGGGCCCATCAGCAAGCTTTGAAGCCTTGTGTAGCTCATCGAGCACCTCCCCGTAGGTCGACTCGGCAATTCCAGTCCGTCGTACCCTAGCGAGAAAGGCCACGAGGACAATCTTGGAAGCAAAGGGCAACGCCCTGAGGTACTGCTGCAGGGGGCTCGTGGTAGCTTCGTTGATTGCCTTCTTGACGGTAGCTATGGTGACCCTCCCCTTTTTACCACCATCCGCTCTGGGTGGTGTTCCCTTCTGCGACGGCGTCGACGACGCCTCGCCCGAGTTTGCAGCTTCCTCGGCAATCTCAACGGCGCGTCGGCAGATGTCTAACGCCCTCCTCGCATCTCCGCTCACGGCGGCCACTTTGCGGCTGGCAAACTGGACAGCATCTGGTTCCACTATGTTCCCCGGCACGCCCTCGAGGCGGGAGTGAATGATTTTCATGAGCTGCTCATGGTTGTACCCGGGAAACTGGAGTCTCGTGAGTCCCAGTCGGCTGCTGATCTTGTTGCTCAGCGTCCTCTCTGGGAGATCCATGGTGTTCGCCACGGCGAGGACGATCAACCTGCTGTGTCTCAGGCCGGGCCAGTTGAAGAAGTTGTACATGACGCTCTGGTTCTTCGTAACGAGCTGGTCGAGCTCGTCCATGAGGACCACGCAGGGAATGCGTCGGGGCGAGGGGTTGTCGAACTCCCTCTCGAGCAGGTCAAGCGCCTGGGCGGGACTCACTCTCTGGTCCTTGAGCGCTTCCCAGAGGTGAGAGTACGACTGGTATGGATCGGTGATCTTCATACCGTTGATCTCGACGAAGATAAAGTCGTCGAGCTCCTCGCTCTGGACGGCGGCATTGAGGGCAGCGACTACCTCCCTGACCGTCGCAGTTTTCCCGGTACCCGGCGTCCCAGATATGTAGATGCAGGCTCCAGAGGCTTCTGTGATAGCTGCCTCGAGATGGCCGTACACTTGTGCGAATTCCTCCTCGCGGCATGGCAGCGAGTCCGGCACGGCCGCAACATGTAGCTTCGTCCGAGCGAGATGGAAGGGAGAGGCTTGGTGGCGCGCGGGACTCAGCGCGCGCATTGCCAACGGTGTGATCTGCAGTGCCTTTTTTACCGTTATCCTCTTATGGGAAGGGGTCGTAAGCTTGGGCTGCCGCTGCTTAGACACGCGCGCCTTCTTTGGCGTGCGAGTGCCGTCGGTTCGCTCCCTGAGGCTTCCGTCACCGATTTCAAACTCGCCTTCGTCTTCGGCATCTTCCATGCTGCAGTCTCTACCTGACTTGTCCTTTCCCCCATCGTGATCGCCCTGGCCGTAGTCCTCCTCCTCTTGTTTTTGCTTCCTAGCCGTTCGAGGCTTCCTCGCTGCCTTGGTCTCACGGGTTATAAGGTCCACCAGACTGTTCATGTCCCCCTCTCTTCTCCTGTATATGTCCTCCCACACAAATTCATCCGTGTACGTCGCCGTCCTTGTATTTGCCCCCCGTTGACAGACAAACGTCCTGCCAAAGTCGTGGCTGTTCCTCGGTATCTTTCCGGACGGGTACCGCTCAAGAAAGGCTTTCATCGACATCACGTTTGCTTTCCCGTTTATGGACGTCAGGGGGTTGATGTCCCACGAGGGAGAGATGTAAAGCTCGTTCCAGTAAAAATCCGTTCGCTTCTTCTTCCGGTTGCGAATCTCTTTCTCGGTGGAGAACCACATGAAGTTAGCAGCCATCTCCCCGTCCTGATCCTCCTCGATGAAATCGCAGATGATGGCGACCCAGGCCTCGTTCGATCCCTCCGCCTTGAGAAGGACCGTGTCGCCAAGCCGGCACTCGAACGTCCCCATGCGAGCGCCCACTACGCGACGCTCACAGGGAGCTGGTCTCTTCTTGCGGGCTGATCGGCATCGGGGCTGGCCATTGTCTTGTTCTGCATGGTCATCATCACCATCAACATCACCTCCGCCGCCACCGCCGTCTCCATCTTCATATATCCACTGCCACGGGTGATCTTCAATTCCCAACTCATCGTCAGAATCCTGTCGTGATATCCCAGGAGGGGGTTGCCGCCGACGTACCCTACCGGGTTCCATGGTTAGTTTGGGTTGTGGCGTTGATTTTATCGAGTAACTCGAGTAGACGCGGTGTGTCTCCATGTCGCGGCGCTCAGTCTTGGTTCTTGGGATTGGTCCGCTTTGGGTAGTCGCGTGGTCATGTGACTGCGCTTAGAGCCACTGGTTGTAGCCTGTGATTAACAATGTGACTTCAAGTTAGGACACGCCGAGCAGGTTGGCCTGGTACATAAATAAATATATATCCCATACATGATTTTTATCACTATTTAAACTTGATCTGCGATTTATATTCTCCTTCGTCTTTTATACAGCATTAATAAGCATAATCCCAAATGTTTGATATGCCTAATCAATAAATACGTTGGATATATTCTTTAACATATTCCAAAAACTACCAGGCCAATGCCCTTTGGAGGCACGTGCTATGTAAGCCAGGCAGCTCTCCATGTGGTAGGGAAGGATTACGGGGGAGTATGCCTGCCCAAAAGCCAATCTTTCTGCAAATCAACCCATCCAACAGTGTTTGCAAACAACACCAGAGATTTGATTCTATCCGCAGGAACCTTCCCTTATACCCCCCACCCTCACTCTGGCCATAATCGCTTTCATTTCCTTCTCTCCCTCCCCTTTATTATCTCTGGTAATGTTCGCCATCTGCCGCTGAAATCAGCAATTCCACCATGTCTTCGTCCTCCATCTTCGACACATGGACACGGGGAAGGGAGGAATGGACAAAGTTCAAACGACCCAAGATCAAGGTCGGTAGTCCATGAGATTGCCTTACCCATTGGCAGAACTTAATGCATTTTGAACATAATATATAGGCCTACGTTGACACCCCTCCAAAGAGAAATATCGACGATATCGAGAAGACAGGTGCTAGGGCATTTTCTCGAATTGGGAAAAAGCATGGAGTAAATATTGCGAGGAACGATAAAACACCCGATCTTTTCCTTATTACCGGAGACACGCTAGCAGCAATTATGGACGGGACGGAGGATGTTCACCGAGAGATTGAGGAGCAGGCAGAAGACCAATCTTTCGCCATTATCCAGCCATCTACCATTCTCCTCGCAAAGCTGGATGTCGAACTCGAGCCGGTTAATAAAGCACGCGAGGTGGTGCGAGCTTTGAAGGACAACACTCGTAGCTCGTCCTCAATCATACCTGTCGCGTCCTCAAAGGTTCTTCTCGGCATGCCCGACTTTTGCAGTGAGCTTCGGCAGGCAATCCATGCCATCGCAAGGAAAGCAGTCCGTCACGGCGAAGTAGGCCTCAAGGCAAAGTTCGGCCATGCAGAAATGCCTCGACCCAAGAAACTCCCGCAAGGCGCGCAAGATGGAAACGGAATGCTTTGCCACCGAGACTTTTGTCGCCTCGTCAATAATTTGGGAGACAGAGCTAGCGTAAACGATTACATCCACAGCGAGGAAGACATCAAGGGTCTTCTTGCTTATTTCCAGGGCTTGGGAAAGAAGGAAATCAAGCAGTCATGGTCAATTGCCTTTCCTTGGGGGGGATATGAAATTGAGGTAGACCTTGACACCACCAACGAAGATTTGTCGAGGGCCACGGTCTTGCCATGCTCATACACCGTGAGGAACACCGAGACCCATGAGGCTCCCATGACAGTCATATGCCCGCAAAGACGATTCGACTGGGCTCTGGACACTATTAGTGAAGCAGACCAGTCAATGCCCGGGGAGGCGGGAAAACTCGTGAAAACGATGACAGTAGTGGGCGTTGTCGGGAACGATAAATGCGGAAAATTCCCGTTCCTGAAGGTCCGAATTCTCCATCCAGGTATCAAGGGCATCCCAGTTTACATACGCACGCAACAAAGACTTCGCGTCTTGAATTACTACTGGTTACAGGCCACCATTTCTCGATACTGGAATGGTTTCGAAAGGATGAACAAAGGCGTCAAGGCGGATGGTGTGACGGCAGGGATTACATTTTTTGCTGACAGCAAAAAGGTTACTGATGCCATGGTAACGGGGGACACAGATACGATTCTCAAGGAGCTACTGCCAACCAGGGGCTCCATGACGGGGGAAGAGGCGTTCCTACAGGCGCTCGAAGAAGCCCAGGCGACCTTGGATGGCCTCCAGAATGCAGATTTTGAAGGGTGACAGGCTGAATAAAGTCGGCAATCTATTCTTGCTTCTTCAGGGGCCTGCTTGTATTCTTACGAACTAGGGGCGGTAGCAAGCTTATGCCGTAGAACTAGATCGGGAAGGAGACGAGTGAGGGTGGGTTCAGCCGACTGATCAGATACATACTTGTGGCAGCGAGTTAAAACATACCTTCCTCAACTAATTGCAAGCTCCCGGATTTCTTTTCCACCATTCCCTCCAGACCCTGAATGTTGCCCGAGATTTCTTGTATTTTGGCCGTGTAGAACTGTACCGTTGATTTCGTGTCCTATTGCAGCTCAAGAGCGTACTATTAGTGATCAATTCCGTGAAGCAGCGGTTTGTGAGAGTGGCGGATGATTGTCCCTACCTTCTCGACGTAAAATCCGGTGCCTACATCAACAACAACCTTGTCTGATTGTGAAATGTTCCCGCGAACATAAAGGGACGTGGTGAGGGGAACAAGGATGCTGTCGCCTTCTTCGGAGCTCGACTTGACCCCTCGTTCGACGCAGCGGAGACACTCGCGGAATTTGGATTGAACGGCGGCGAGCTGGTTGAACGACGACGACAGGTGCTCGAGCTCCTCCTCGAGCTGCTTCTTGAGGCCAGCTAGCTGCTGCGGGCTGAGGGAGTCGATCGAGACCTCCATGATAGCAAGTCGGTGAAGAAATCAAATGCTGGGTGGTGCGAACTTCGGGAGTCCTTAACTGACCCCTCTATCCCCATTCGTGGCACGGACCATTGGTACACATGGAACTTGTCAGATACGCCACTACTGCGTATCAACTGCGCCACTGCGTATCTACGGCGCCAATGCGTACTAAATACGCTATCGCGTATCTAGTACATCATGGCGTAAGATACGTTATCGCGTATCTTATACGTAACAGGTACATTCATATATATGACTTATAAATATGTACGGCGTAACAGGGGTAATAATAACGCTATAAATAGCTTCCCCATACGCCCTTTTAGTACATTAATAACAACACCGATATAACCACCAATTAACATTATTATACCACCTTTATAAGTAACATACTTGAACCTCTTATATTTAATAATTAAAAGTTTAATTAACTCCGCCGATTATAATATACCTTCCTTAAAATCGATTATATAATTCCGCTAAATTACCCTTTTATTATTAATATAAGCGATATTATTTTAAACACTCCCCTTAAATAAAAGATCTGGAATAAGCAGTTCCGCACCAGGATTATCGATTCTTCCCTATAATTTAATATTAACCCTTTTATATAGGGCAAACTATTCCTTAATAATCCCCGTATACCTAATTATAATAATTTCCCATAGGGAAATTTATAAAGGTTTAACCAAATTATTATAAAAGATTTAATAATATTTATTAAAATATTAATTGGCCTTTTTAATTTATAAAATAACGCGCCTATATATATTTTAATAAGCGATTATATTAAACCAGCTTTTAATTTTTTCGAATTTAGCCTAAAATACCAAAAGGTGTATTAATTCCTTATTATAAATTATAATTATAAGCCCCTATTGTAAGGAACGTCGACCTGCCCGGGACCTACCCGGGACTGGTACGGAAGACCTTCCTGGGATAAAACGCTAAGGATTTTTTAGCGTAATATAAGCGATCCCCCCAGGGGACGTAAAGAAAAAAAAACTCGGCTTCTTTTCTTTTTTTTTAAAAATAAGCTTTTAAAAAAACTGGTTATAATATACTTATTATTATCCCATTTATTTTAATCTTTTATACCTTATTTAACCTTCCCATAGGGTAAACCTATAAACCCTATTATAATTTTTATTTTTCTCCCCCTAATTATTTAAAATATTAAAAATAAAAAATAAATAATCGAATTTTTATAATAAAAATAAAAACGAACTTATATATTAACCCTAATAAAACGCCCCCGCTTTATTATTATATAACCATTTTATTTAAAATAATAATAATAAAAAGGAAATACCTTAAAAAAAGGGAAATTTTAATCTTTATACTTTTAAATAATATTATATTAAGCGTATTACTTAATTTAAATATATTCGAAATTTAAAGCGTAAATAATAAGCCTTAAAAACGGAATTAATTAAACTTGGAAAAAGCCAATTACGGGTAAAATATTATTGAATATAAAGCGATTTATTATTAAATAATAAAAAACCTAATATTAAAATTATTAATATTATTACCCTTTTAATTATTACCATTTTCCGTTAATATAATATTTAAAAAATAAATTTTTAATGCATTTTTAATAAAAATTATAAGAAATATTATAAGGATTATAAAAAAGTCCTCCTTATATTTAATTATATAACGCCGGATTTACGCCAATATTGGTAAATATTCCTAAACGCCTTTAAAAATAAAATATTAAAAGAATAAAACTAAAATAATTAAAGGGTGTTTTATATTTAAATTAAAACTTAGTTTAAAAATATATAAAATACGGATTATACCTTTTAATAATTATTAAAAAATATATATTAAAGGGAAGCCTAATCCTTATAGGAATTCCACCATTACCTTTTATCCCTGGAAAATTAATTTAAAAATATTAATAAAAAAATAAAAGTTTAAATATTTTATATTAAATTAATACCAGCCTTTATTAATAATATTAATATATATAATAATCCTAAACCTATTATATAAATTAATATAAATAATTTAGCCTAAATATTATATAACCGATTTTATATCTTAAAATTAAAAGGAGTAAAAACCTAAGGAAAAAAAGGTACGGCATTAATAAAACCCTAGCGAAATTTAAAAAAAAATACTCCCGAAAAAAAAGGGAAAATTAAATTAAATTTGCGCCACCATATTATAATAAAAAGGGCATTAATTAAAAAAAAAAAGGAAAAAAAAACCCGTTTAATTATAAAACCGATAAATTATTTAAATATTTCCGATATAATTTAAAATACCACCTTTTTCCCGGCTATACCTAAACCCCGGAATAAATATAAGCCGCCGTAAAAAAAAGGACGGCCGATTAGGCGAAAGCCGAAAAAAAAGAAAGTAATTCTAAGGCAAAATAATCGGGAAATAAAGGAATAATATAAATACCTCCACTTTTATATCGCTTTTTACTTTTATAAAGGTACTATCTCGTTTTTTTATTTCCGCTACTTTTATTCCCCTAACTTTTAAATCCGTAGCCTTTATTTTAATTAATTTAAATATAAGCGCGAAAATTAATATTATTAATTTATTATTTATAATAAAATATAAATTTAAAAAAATATCGATAATTTTACCATAATTAAATATACTTAACGGAACGGAAATAATACTTTAAAGTATATTCGAGGTTTTATTTTATATGGTAAATAATCGGGGAAATTCCCGTACCTTTATCGCTTTATATATTACGGTAAAAAATAAAAATAATACTTCCCTTATATTATTCTTAATAATGGTAATAATACGGGAAAAAATCGCGCTTAATCCGTTACTAAAACGCTGGTTTTTTACCATCGACCCTATATATATTTCCATTTTATTCGTTCGTAAATTTAGAAAAATTTATAAAAATAAGGCCTATATATTTTCCGTTATATAAACGCCACCCGAGCTGTTTTTTAAAAGAAAAATTGATAATAATACGGTATACCTTTAAAAAATCCCAAATAAATTTCAGGTATTTTAAAATATATTCGAAAACCCCGTAAATAATGCCCTTCCGTTATATAATAACGCGGATTATATTATCCCTTTTTTTCCCAAGTTCACACCTCCCTATAGGCTTATTTACCCATTTTCCTAAAAAGACTGGTAACCTTATAAGCCTATTTGGATAAATACTTAATCAAAGGATTTATACGTTTATTATTATTCCCATTAAAAGCCCAGATTTTATTTATTCCAAAATTAAACGGAAATTTAAGGCTTTATATGGATTATAAGGGTCTTAATAAAATAACGGTAAAAAATCGCTACCCCCTCCCTTTAATAATAAAGATTTTAAATCGAATTAACGGAATATAATTTTTTACCAAAATTAATATTAAAAATATATATTATTAAATTTGTATTAAGGAGGGAAAAAAATAAAAAATAGCGTTCCGTTTTTAATACGGCCATTATAAATACCTGGTTATACCATTTGGCCTTATTAATACCCCGGCCATTTTTTAAAATTATATTTATAATACCCTAAAAAAATTAATCGATAATTTTTATATTATTTATTTAAATAATATTTTAATTTTCTCCTTCGATTATAATACATATATTAAATATATTTAAACCGTTTTAAAATAATTACGTATTATATAATTATATATAAAACCGTTGAAATACTTCTTTTATATAAAAGAAATTAAATTTTTAGGCTTTATTTTATTACCCCAGGGGATTTTAATAAACCCCAAATATACCCTTACCATTATTAAATAATTATTCCCGTAAACCTATTATAATATATAAATATTTTTAGGGTTTTATAATTTTTATCGGAGGTTTATTCATAAGTACTTTAGTATTATGGCTTCCCTTACCGATCTATTAAAAGGTAATATAAATGGAAAAAAACCAGGGTTTATTAAATTAAACGCCCTAAAAAAGGAGGCGTTTTACCAGCTTATTAATATATTTTAAAATACTCCCCTGTTTTATTATTTTAATCCCTAACTGCTTATACGGGTTAAAACCGATACCTTAAATTAGGCCTAAGCAGCCGTTTTATTATAACCGAATAAAAAAGGTATATACCACCTTATCGTTTTTTAATCTGCTAAATTTAAAGGAATTAAATTAAATTACAGCACTTTTAATAAAAAACTACTCGTTATTATTTTATCGTTTAAATACTGGCGATATTATCTCGAAGGGTTAGCGTTCCTAATTAAAGTCCTTTCGGATTATTTTAACCTCCAAACTTTTATAAATTAATAATAATTAAATGGCCGCCAAATATATTGGTATATATATTTGGCCCCCTTGAATTTTAAAATTAAGCAGCAGGTAGATAAGCGAAACCCTACCAATACCCCGTCGAGAAGGCTTAATTATATTTTAAAAACTCCGGCGAAAGGTAATCTCCTTTTATTATTATATTAAATAATTATAAAGTATTAATTTAATATATATTAAAAAAATCGCCACCTTAATATTAAATAAACCTTAGATTTTTAAAAACCCAGGCTAAAAAAATCCAAATGGCCTTTTATTATTTAAGGGACGTATAATTATCCTTATAAAACCTATAATTCGAAGGGAGCTTATACAGCTCCATTATAATAATCCCTTAATAAAATATTTCGGTAAATTTAAAATAAATAAATTATTAAATCGGAAATACTTTTAATTAAAAATAAATAAAAACGTGGCCGAATATATTAATAAATATAATATTTATTAAAGAATAAGTATATTAAAATATTATCCTTATACTACCATGGTTTTTTTACCAATACCCCGGTATTTTATAAGCGAACTCTTTATAAATTTTATTATTGGCTTATTATTAATTATAAATGGTTTCGAAAAGGTGGATATAATTCTTATAATAATATATAAATATACCAAGCTCGGAATTTTCCTACCCGTATATAATAATATTATAATTTCCAAATTAGCATAATTATTCCATAGGGAGATTAAATTATAATACGGGGCCCTTAACGGTATTATTAATAATAAGGGACCCTTATTTCTAAACAAATTTTAATTTAAATTATATTTTTATTTTAAAATTAAACGCCGCTTATTAACGGCGTTTTACCCCTAAACTAATGGCCAAATAAAAAGGGTAAACCAAATATTAAAATATTTCCTATATTATTATACCACCCAAAATTAATTAAATTAAATATTCCTATTTTTATAAGTAAAATTTATATATAATAATACAAGGTATTGTAGTATATTCACCTTACCCTTTTAAACATTAATAGGGTATAACCTAAAGTTTAAATATAACCCTAAGAATAACCCTACTTTAAAAAAGGTACCCATTATAAAAACCAGGCTAAAAAACCTATATATAATAAGGGACACGCTTAAAAAATACCTTAAAAACGCCCAGTAATATTGAAAAAATACCTATAATAAACATTACCAATTAAAATAATACAGGCGTGGTAATTTAATTAAACTTTTAACCAAAAATATCCGTTTTAAACTCCTATTATATAAATTGGCCCTAAGGTTTATCGGACCATTTAAAGTTCTTAATATTATGGGATCGTAGGCCTATCGCTTGGCCCTTCCTAATAAATACTCGAGATTATATAACGTCTTCCCTATAAGCGTTTTGGAATTATAAAAAAACCGCTTAAATAAATAAAAAAACCCTCTCCTAATACCGGACCTTAAAAAAACCCCAAAATAATAGGAAATCGAATAAGTATTAAATAAGTATAAATATTAGGGCAATTAATATTACCTAATTCGCTAAATAAAATAACCTCCGAAATATAATTAATAAATCCCGGAGGAAAATATAATAAATATAATAAAAATAATAATTAAATTTAAAAAATAAAAAGGTAAAAAAAAAAACCCAAGGGAATTTTAAAAGCAAAAAAAAAGCTTACCTTAATAAATACGAAAATATTACCAATATATCCCCAACCATACGCTTAAATAATATAAGCCCCGAACACGAAACACGTAATTATATATTAAACGGGAACATAAAAACGCCGGCATTAATTATTAAATTAATAAGGGAAACCCCTTTAGGCTTACCCTTACAGGCACCTATATACCATATACCATAATAATTAATAAAAATAAAAAGTAAAAAAAAAAATCTATTAACGGGATTCGAATCCGGTTTTTTATTAAGGAAATATAATAATAATGCCACCCCAACCCCCGCAAAATAATAACGGAATTCCGGCCATTTTTGGGCCTTTAATTCGTTAAAATAAGGCAACTTACGTAATAAGGCCTCAATGATATTATCGAATATATATATATCCTCCGCCATCTTAAAAAACCGCTTTATAAAATGGCATTTTACCATATAAAGGGCCGTAAAGCCTAAATTTCCTAATATAAAACGCGGTATTAATTAAAAATTTTAAATATTATTACTAACCGTACCCTAATTACCCCAAAATCATTAATATACCGTTAGGGAAATATTTTATTAAGGCAAAACTTATAATGCTTAAGGGAAATCGCTATATAAATTATACTAATAAAAAATAACGCCCAACCACCATAGTTTAATAGGTGGCGAAATTCTAAAAAAAAAAGGCGAAAATATTAATATTGCTCCCTTATTATTAATATTATATTAGGGTATTACTTACGGCGGCGCGGTTCTTTTTATTACCGATAAGCCTATATTCCGAATAATATTATTATTTATAATGCAGCAAAAAAGCCTAATAATTATGGAACTTTTTATAAAGCTTTTGAAAATAGCCTAAATTAAATATAGGCTCGCCCACCGTATTAAAATTAACGGCGAACTTCTCCTTATTAAAAGGGAAATACTATTTTATTATATTAATACCCGGCAAACGCCAGGAAAACGCCTTAATAAATATATACCAATAAGCGGCAACCTTTAAATTAAATCGTCGTTTCGAAAAAATCGTCGAAATCGCCTTCCATAGTAATAATAGGCTTTTTATTCGGTTAACGGCATATTAATATTAAAAAAACGCTTAGGAAATATTACCTACTTATAAAGATTATTATTTTCGCCATAATTATTATATAATATGGTAATTCCTCTAAATTAATAATAATTCGGCCGCGCAAGCCTATCGAAACAATTAAGCTTACGCGATAAATTAATATTATTTATAATATAACGGTAATAATATATATAAACGTGCTTACGATTAAAAATGACGCCGCCGCGGTCCCGTTACCCTTGTAGCGGGGAGTAGGTCTGATAACCTCGCTGCATGGTCGGTGTCTGAAACCAAGCTGTTTGGTTTGGTTAAAC